>JASCZW010006461.1:0-94777 GCA_034211315.2 Aedes japonicus | reverse complement strand
ACCAACCCATTCCAAGTTACTTTACAAGATTTATCAAGGTTTTAATGCATTCTATACGTCCGAAGCCTTGTAGAACAAAAAACTCATATTGGGACGAACTAATTCAAAGACGGTCATGACAATACGATCATTAAGCCAAAATTGTCATACAAATCATAGTCATATTTGGGGGGTTTGATATTTCCTCTTAAGGCGATAAATTCAGAATTGTTCAAAATTGATTATTTTTCCAGAAAAGTACATAAAAAAATAAGACTTAGAATTCGGAAATACTTGATCAAATCCTTCAAACCTTTCTTTGAGGACAACCACCGGCAAAAAATATTCGCATAGTTTCAAAGAACAGCAATAAGAACTACATTTGAATTGTTTTGGGCGTTTTAGCGAAGCATTCTATCATTTTTCATATCACTTTTTCCTCATTCCACTATTGTAGGATCACTTTCAACTTCTTACAGATACGTATTTCGCCAGCTTCTGCAAACTGCTACAGCTCGTGAACAAACGTCTAATCTGGCATCTGGAAAAGAAAAGAACAAGAGCAAAAAGGGGCATCGTGGCGTTGGACAAAGTTCCTATTTTCTTCTATAAATCAGGAAACGATTAGACTGCAATTTCTGGCATTTACGAGAGAAAATGTATGTTTACCCCTAACCTGTTAAATCTAGAGCCGATGAGATTGGGAAAAGGTCTATTTTGATAACATCGTAAGGAGATTTTGTTTGAAATGAAATTTTCCAGCCCTGAATCGATTCAATAATCTTAATATAACTTTGGAAAATGAATGAAATATCGTCAAAAAATGACCAAAACATGGCCAACACTACTTACAACAAGCAATTTCACAGCAAGAATCATCTATAAATTTAGATTCTAATCCTCCACATTCCCTAGTAGCACACTTGTTTCAAAACAGTTAAAGTTTCAGTGTGACTTTGACAACTGCTGGGTTGCACCAATTATGTCACCCATTTGGGAGGCGATCCGCTATCCGTTTTAAAAGACTAAATCAATCAGTTGTTCTAACTGGTTAGAAAGCCGAGGCCGCAGTTCAGATATCCAACATCTTGCGGATTTTTTGAGAAACTCATTTTGGTCTTCCAAGACCCGGTATATATCTTGTAGAGAACGGTACAACATGAGTTAAAAACCGTTTGATTCTGGAATTTAGTCCACTGCCGAAGCACTCCACCCCATTACTGCCAATGTATCGATTTTGTCCCGTTCCTTGAGCATACAGTAAATACAACGAGTGCCTGCGGAGCTCAAATAAAACCGCTGCCCTCGATAGACTACAAGGTGGTGCTAACTGATGATTCTGTCGAATTTGTTCGACAGGAAAGCAAGTGCTAATGTGGTAAAAGAATTATCAGCGACATCTGGGAGCAGAATGTTTGAGCTTATTTTGAATACGTTGTCCCATCATCACCATCATCATGCTCTGGCTAAAGTCATGAACCCACCGATTGCGATAATTGCTCGAGATCTGACTAGCACCGTTAAATTTCCAACCGTTTTCTAAGAAATTTCCAGGTTTTCTTCAAATGGACCGTTTATCACCCGCTCCTCCAACATTGTCAGCAGGTCACCAAGTAATTAATCACCAATCAATCAACGAAAGTGAACATAAATCGCCCCATAATAAGTTTACTGAGCAGCAGTTGATTGTTGCGATTAAATTGAAATCATCCACTACTGCTCTTATTTCGCATTTGAGATGCAAAAATTTCCCACTCGCCATTTTTCTCTCGCTTCCATCCTGATCTCGTAAGAGACCAGCCAGTTTGAGCAAAGTTCATCTCTCTTGATCCAGTATATAGATGGCTGGCGTCGGCGATTGCAACGCGACCGCCTGTAATTGGCATACTTAACCCGAACGGAGCGAGAAGGGGCCGGTGGGTGGAAGAGTGAGACCTGATGGATGAAGCAGTTAAAGCCAAAACCTTTCACGCCACTTTACGGTTCAACCCGCGCGCCGCGCTAATTCTGAAGGCGTAGGTAGTAGGCGTGCCCAGAGCGCAAAATCTTGCCGCGACGCCACAGCTAATTAATCATCCATTGCCAGTTCGCGCGCCCGCTCAACCAGTGCAGACTTCACCCCGAGCGGATAATGCTACATGTTTTACTAAATGGCGCTCGTTTTGTGAGTGTTTAATGAAGCCAAATTGAATGTTAACCGCGGCTGCGGGTGCGTGGAGTGATAATCGGAAAAAGTCACCGAAAGCGAGAGGTTCAATTCTGGGAGATCGCTGACTGGAGTGGGGAGGGGCGACTGCAAGCCTAGATTGAAACCAAGTCAGTCAAGATGCGGAGCTGACGGTGGATGGCTTAGCTCGAGATTGAATTTCCCTATCGCGTGCCGCAGACTCACCGACGGCTTCAACTCAATAATAGTCTAACCGAAGCGGAAGTGGTGACGCCACCATCGCAACGGCGCGCACAGTTTGCTTAAGGTCAGTGAAGAATTTCACCAGTCAAGTTGTTAGTTTTAAGTGATTCCATGAAGCTGGAAGTCTCTTACGGGTGATCGAGTCATGCGGATGGCGAAAGGCGATGGTGGGTCGATCTTATCTTTGTTATCGATTGGGAAATCAAGCCTTTGCCGCCGTTTTGCCGCAGATGATCAGCGAGGCACGAGCAATTAGGTTTACCATTTTTGTGGAAACATTGTTGTTTTACGGCAAATTAACTTGCTAAGGCAAATCAATATTCAACGAACAATTACGAGCAGGATCAGGTCATGTGAGTTTTGCGGAGGACTTGTTAATTATACGTTTTGGCATCATAATAAATGACTGCTGTCGTCGATGTGGTTTGTTTTATTTTATTGAAGAGCATGTTTTGGATCAATTTAAATTGGAATAAATGTTCATATCTCCATTTTTTTTATCGAACACAAATTCGAAGACCTTTTTGAGAACTGAATGCAATTTGGAGTTTGAAGTTGTAAAATGATAATCTACTCAAAGATTGTCATAAACGATCTTTTTTGCTTTCTGAAAATTCACTTGATGATAATTTGACCAGAAGTGTAAAATTTCTTTACGAAACAACGGAATTGTTTGGCATCTAGCGCAACAGACCGATGTGTTGTTCTTCTTAGTGTAATGGGGCACGTTTTAGAGTAAAATATTTGTTCTTATATCCTAAAAACAGAGGATAATAAGTTTGGGATTTGCATCCTATTTTAATCATAGAAGCAAAAGAGGGAATTATTGAACTGAAATTATGATATTGCAACCCAATCCTATTTGGGATAATAGGCCTGAACTGAATAATAGAATTTCGCTGCATTTGAATGTACTGAACTGAGAATCTTTGAGTGAAGCTCTTGATGATAAATTCTGACCACACGCGTCAAATTTCCTCTCGCTTCAACTTCAAGCCGAAGTGGGTCAAAAACAACGGAACTGTTTGCGAACTTCCAGACAGAGTACCTCGTAATCGTTAGTGAACAAAAATAATTCAAATATCATGAAAATTGAGAAAAAAGTTTGGCAACCCTGAAGTTTTGACATTTGCGTTTTTTAAAATCATCATCAAAGTTTGAAGATGCAAGTTATTCAACCTGAACGGTAAACTTTTTCCACCACCATAGAAGCGTAGAAAGAATGTGGACTGCCATGCTGAGCTCCCTCCCGAAATCTTCTGACGAGCCAAAAGGCATGGAAGCTGGAATAGAAGTTGCTGGCAAACATCTTGGTGCCCTGAACTGGCTTGTGTAAATTTCAAAGTTCATATCTCCTTCGAATCAACCGGAAACCGATGCTGATCTCATAGAAAAAAAAGCAATCAACTAGCGCCTGAAAGAGCGTGTTCTCGCGACAACGCATAAAGCATCCGGGAAACGAAAACATCAATTCCTCAGTAGAGTTCTAGTTTTACACTGCCGTCCAACGGGGGGGAGTTTTTCCGCCGGTTGCAGATGTCGCAACGACAGTCTGTTCTGTCAGAATAGAACCAAGAAACAAGATTTCTAGTAGCGGAAAGCAGGCATTCATCGATTTCAAGTACAAACGTTGCTCATTCACCACATAAATTTCTACGGAAATTTCACATTCTATATGGAATAGACCTGAATACTGAAAAAAACCATGGTATTGAAAAACACGATATATTGAGCAAAGTTCTCCTCGAGATTTTCAATTTAAAAGTGAATTCCGCCATCCCGAGCTCATTTTCCACCAGCCCATACTGATCGAAGGAGCTCAAAGCCATCTGGTGGTGAACACTATCGGAAGGTACATAGAATACTCCATTTAAAGCATTAGAGTATCTACGAAAGCATACGACCAGAGCTGGTAAATGTCATTCTCAATGAACATTTTTCCCTTGTAAATCCTGGAGAGTGTTAGCTGTTTAGTGGAACACCTGTACTTGTAATTCAATCAAGTATTAGTACACGCACTGAAGAAGTCTCCATATTGGAGACGAAGCACGCGTATCTGTGAAGATAAGCAATAATGGTTGCTGGAATTCAACAGAAATAAGCCAATCTTCTTCTCATTTTCTAGTATTTCCCCGAAATTTACCGAAATACGTTTCTAAATATCATCGGGTGAGAAAAACGGTGATATAGATTTTCTTGTGGAAACTACTACCAATTGTTTCGCCATGATTAAAAATCATAACTTAAAATAAAATGCCTACTCCTAAGGTTTCAAATTATTGTTTGGCTAACTTCATGTAGACTAGCTAGAATTGTTGAACAAATTCTCATGACCAAAAAGAAAATGACAAAAAAGTTCATGACAGTTCGTTTCTTGTCCTGATAATGTGATAGACTATTTGTTGATTATGTCGCAGAGAGGCCATGAGATTTGCTATCTCTGCATCTGCTGGAAGAAGCAGCAACTGTTGGAATGGAGTGACTCCAAAGCAAACTGGTGCAAGTCATGTCCAGTTTGTCCGTTCCCGTAGTGAGAAAACAAAGCTTTACGCTATCAATCTGAATGCCGGAACATTCATTTTAGCTTATCGCTTATCGCCCTGTTGAACAATACGTTCAACAACAAGCCAGGTCACAGAGAACAGAGATCCAGGCTCGAACTTTTTTTTCAATTTACTGTGTAAATTTTTGAAAGCAAACCGTTGGAAAAACAACGCCACCTAGTCTAGGCAAGTGGCGCCATCAACATACGATTCTTCCAGAAACTAACGAAACGAGCTGTAACTTAAAAACAGCCGTTACAAAAATTTACACACGAAGAGCGACTCCAGCTTGGATGCCTGTTCTCTGTACCAGGTATCGATGTCAACTTCTTCCTCCAGTGGAGAAGCATACAACAACATGCAAATATCGTTCATCATGTGTAAAACCGCTCGGAGTTACCGATTCATTGCGCGTGATCAGTTTCTCGCCTCCAACGAACCCTGCGATCAGTTTTCGTTCATTTGTAAAGCAGTTTGAGAGAGAGAAAAAGAGTTGAAAAAGAGAGCGATCCGGTTTCGGCTCATGGTGTAACGTTGCCCCATGTCAGCTGGTTTCGGTTCTACGCCGTTATAAAGCCGTTCTCTCCCTTTCATTTAGGCTTCGAAGACTTCCGTACCCGTACTCCATTGCATCTGCAAGTGTATCTTTATTGTCTGTGAAAAAGTTGGATTGTCGGTGCATTTTTGGAATTGCACTCGCTTTGAGAATGTTGCCTTCTCCGTTCTTTCGCATCGACGATTTGATAAGAATGTTCATTGCATTCCTAAAAGCACTTGGAAGAGTGTGAATTCGGTGGTACGGTGAGGTAGGAATCATGTTTTGTTTTGCAATGGGGATAAACGAAGAAAGGTTCGTAAGCAAAATGATACCCCGTTGATTGAAGAAATACGAAATTTTGAAATTTTGTAAGAAAAATCTCAACTCTGGCATTAAAGGGAATGCTAGATTTGGCAGAAAAAAATGGGATATTTCATGTAAATTTAAGCTAGATTACGCCTGAATATAGCCTGTTGTATGAAAGATTGCAAACAATGTTTATGGTGCATGAAAGATTGCAAACAATTTCGTTGTTTACGCTTCTTTTGGCTTGGAATCAAACGTGGGGAAATTTTACGCGCTTGTTAGAATCATGTTTTTTTGTGCCGCCACTTAATCTCACGGAGATTTGAATTCTGTTGACTCGAATTTAGAAATATACAAGTGTCTCATAGATTCAAATAATATCTTATATCCATTATAAACTTATATCCAACAAAATTTCTGTAAAAATATGCTAGTATACAATTGAATATTCTTAAAATTCGCTAGAAAAACCGAAGAAAAAATGACGGAGGTCAAACAGTTGATCAAAATCCAGAAGGGTTTTTCTTACGATCTCAACCGGCGTCTCTGCTAGCATTTTATCAGATGATAAACCTACTGCCATATCATCGATGTGTGAGCTTAAGTTCAGACAGATCTATGAGACATTTTCATCAAATTACGACAATTGCAGATTATGTACTGAAGTCTGACGGCACAAAGAGCAACGATAATTGTCTCTGAAAATTTCTTATCAATGAATTTGCAGTTTTGGAACATTATTTTTAGCTTCGACATTTGCAAAAAATAATCAGCTTAAAGCCTAACATATCTGTAAGATAATATGTGAACACAGATCCACTTTAAACAGCTTACATAAGTGTATCCATTTAGCATTTTTTTTCAACAATAACACTAATGTTAAGACAGAAAATTCTTGTGGAGAAGAGACTCCGGCCAAATAGCCACAAAAAGCACGGAATAATCAAACCGTAAAGAATGAGCTCCACTTCATGTTCAGTTGGGCAGATAGGTTTGGTTAGCGAAATTTTCGACTTTCGGTACGTCATAGATATATGGATACTTCATGCGTAATACTGGGAAATGAAAGGGACCACCAGGGCACTCGATTGAAGCAAAATGAATTTTAGAATGCGAACTCCCCGTTGATAACAGCGTATGAATAGAGGGCGGGACTTTCTTCACCCATTTAGGTATCCTAATGTTATAAGGTTCGCTTTTCTGATCAATTGTTCGATCTTGTTGTTGGAAAAGTCCAGCAGAATCATATGTTACATAGGAAACAAACGATTTGATTTAACTTCATTTTAACTCACTTTGGTCATACCCAAGCAACACGAAACACTCATAATTGGTTATATTGACTTGATTGAGACATAACAGAGTCACATTTAGGTTACATCACACAAATTGCGGCGAGTGTGCTGCTAGGAGTATTCAAGTTGCTGAAACCTTTTTTAACGGTTGTGTGTTACTTGAGAAGGAACATGACGCTACAGAAGCGTAGAACATCCTTCAAAAGTCCAGTAAATGAGGATGTTTGATCCAAAATGTTTAGAAATGCAAAATTCTTTAAAAATAAGACCTTCAAAATGTCTATCTAGACGATTATTTTCCTTAAAACTTGATGAATTTTTTGGTTAAATGAAGTTGATAATCTTTGTGAACAAGAGCGTCTATTCGTACAGAGTGGGAACAGAAAGAAAATACCTGTTCATCGTTTTGTACTAATTCTCTGAAATTATTAGTCGATACTGAAGAAGTCAATAAATTGTAGATGAATTTTGCTATAAAAAAATAAGCAAGAAGGTAGTGAAATTAGTTTTTTTCACATGAATTCTTTCTATAGGTTGAAAATGTCTCTTTAATATCCTGTGGCGCAGAAAATTCCTGCAACGCAATTCTGCCCGCAATCAATCACCTATGAAAGCACAGTCCATAGCTCTTCAGCAACAACCACCCGACACCAAAGCAAATCTCAAAATTTACACTCCGATTCCATGATTAAAAGTTGGGAAATCAAAACAACCGGCAATCAGTGGCTGGGCAAAAAGCAGTGCCACCCATTGCGTTGTCTTTGTAGGGTTCGAGTAGTTTCATGGCACTTGTGTTGTTGTTGAGAAGCGATCTTGACCGTGCTCGCTGGCGGGTAGAAAGGTCAAGTTCACTAATGGGCCGGTGGAGGGAATTAGGCGTTGTGAGCAGAATGTTTAGAGGTTTCAATCAATTCGGAGTTTGAGGAAAATATCAAGGTGGAGAATTTTCGAAAGGGTTAGGGGTAATTTCTACGTGGTTTGAGTGGATGGTATTTTCTTGAATTAGAACCAATATTTGTGACAATCAAGGCTGAATTAAGGCTGAAAGTTGCTAGAAAACGCTTCTAAAAATATCAGTCATTTCAAGTGTAATATTTTGCAAGTATAAGTGTGTTGTTAAAAATAATCACAACAGTTCTTCACCAGAATGAGAGACTGATTAGTTGGAATTATGGCGAGCAAGGCGTACCAAACCCTTCAAAGGGTGATTCCTTCTCCCGAATTTAGGATCGAAATTGACATAGATCGAAATTTGGCTGAAAAATTCTTCAGCGACATTTGGGAAAATGGGTCTTCTCTCAATCTACTTGATTGCTTCAATTCCTTCAAATTTAAGGATAAAAGTTTTGCTGAAACTGCTCGATCATAGTTAGGTCCACAAATTGTAGCATTTCTTAAATGCTAAATTTGAATATTTGGGTGCTTGATTTGGATAATATTTCCCAAGACTGGAACCGACATTTGATTGTCACTTATAACTGGAAATTGTTAGAAGGAAGTATCAGTCAGTTGAAAGATAATTATTTGAGGTGTCTTATTTATGATCACCACAGCCGCTCTTACTACCAACTAAGGTTGAACGAGAGAGTGATTGATTGAAATTATCAAGGGCTGGCTAGTCATGAAGAAAATGGATATCATTTTTGGCTCAGGAAGTACCAGCTCATGGATTCCAAGTTTGGTCCCAAGCTAAATGAATCACCCAAAAAAAAAACTCACAACGCTCAACCTGTCAAATATTCTGTCGAAATAACACAGCGAATCAAAACAGAAACAAAGATTCTAGTACCGAAAAACGCAAGTATGTATTGCAAGGCGCAAGATGGAAGCGGAACATGGGACCAACAAGTTCTAAAGCAGTAAGTCAATTTTAAATTGCTAGTTTCGAATTGATTTAGGGAATTATGGCGAGCACAGTGTATTAAACCATTTAGGGGATGATTCCTTCTCGAATTTTCGAACTTTAAACGGAATTTAGGTGCAAAACTCTTGAGCAAACATCGGAATCATGTTGAAACAGCTAACAAATGAAGATCTCTCTAGTCAAATGCAACATTTTTGGAGATGGCAAAAATGTTTAACAGTTACCTATTTTGTGAGACTGTTCCATTTTTCTTAATCTGAATAGAATAGTTCCTTCTAATAAGCTCATTTTCCTTGGTTGTCGTTAAGGTATCGATTGCATGTGAAATCAGTGTTTTGAAGTATATTTAGTATATTTTTTTTTCGTATATTTATTTTTTTTCACTTTAAATGGGTTATATTCTGTCTTTAAGAAAAAACCATGTTTGGATTTCGCTTCAATTAAATATATGAGTTGTGAACACAGCTGCATTTTCTGAATATTAAACTCCAATATACTCGAGAAAGATTCTTAAGAGCTGTGATCTGATTTCACCGAGCATAGTTCGTTCATGTGAGCTCCCAAACCCAGTATTACAGATAGACGTATGGTTTTAAAGGCTGCTTGGTGGAGTTCGACTAGAACGATGTCATATTTGTTGCTACTCGTTATTTCTTTTTCAGAGAGCATGTCATGCCACTAAATTTAGCATTTAAGAACATATAGCACAATAATTAGTGCTATGGTCCCATTCGTTGGAGAAGAATATCGAATTAGTTACGAATTAGACTTACTATTTCCTCCGACTATCTCATTCTATTTTTCCTTTGAAGGTTGAAGGCTGTATGCATTCTAAGACTAAAAGAATCTTAGGATTATTCTAGAATTATCCAAGATTCAGTTTGGAAACATCTTGAAACAATTCTGATAGTTTTTTCATACTATTCTGAACACATTCCATCACTGAAAGCATTCAAAATATGTCCTGAAAACAACTCAAAGCATCTCTGAAACCATTCCAAAACTACTACGAATTACAGAAGTATTCCAGAAGTATCTTATAACTGCACTAGATGGAGTTCGAAGTACCTGGGGTAGCACTCCTGAAAAATTCTTGACGCATTCCTGTACTACTCTCGAGGCATTCCAGAATTACCATAGAAACTACTCTGGATGATTTAAAATTAAAAAAAATAGAGTTAAATTCAAAACAACAATGAAAGCATCTCAGAATAAGTCTAAAGGAATTTCAACATTATTGTGCAAGCATTCCAGAACGATTCAGCTAGAGTTCAAAGTAGATAAACTACTTTGAAAGCATTTCTGAACCGTTATTTAGACAATCTGAAACTTTTTTTGGAAACATAGGACAAGAATTTGTGAGTCTCTCTACTTGCATTCGAAGCTGTTTGAAATTTACTAAGAAACTTTTGGACGTCCAGCCTGATGCTTTGGGATTTTTTGAGCTGAAAAATATCGGATCACGTCTTCCTTTGAAAAGGAAGTAAATCCGGTGGCCCTGGTCCATTTATTAATGGGTTCGATTTCATGGGTTTGAGTCCATGTCGTATCCCTTGTATGACGAGTCAGCCTACTTACAAAATGCCAAATTTTGGCATTTTTATTTACTACAGATGATCTTCAAAAAGATCGATTATCAATTTATTTTTCAGTTCAGTGAAGACATTGTAATGGCACGTTACGCATCCCTAAGCTCAGTAGACTAAGGATCAACTACAAACAGAGATCACGCAGGAGGTGAATTGATTAGCTTTTTGTGACGTAGGACTACGTCTTTGTTTTCTATACTGGGGTACAATTAAAAAAAAAAGCCGAATTGCGACCGTCACGAAAAGTGGTCAGATTTTGAGCGATGATATCTCAGTCGTTTCTACGAAGAATTTCAAAATTGATGCACCAATCGATCGGAAATATTTCTACAATTTGATTACAGTTGTGGAAAATGTTGATTTTGGGCCACATACTATTGAACAATTCATATATATGAGGCCTTGTCTTGAATATTGCATTGAGCCATCAGAATGGCCTCCTCCCTTTGCTTAGTCGGTAAAGGCGCAGCTACAAAATAAGACCACCTGGAGGTGACAGGGTTCAATTCCCGATCTGAGCTAGGAAGTTTTCGTTAAGGAAAATTCCTCGACTCCCTGGGCATAGAGTATGATTGTACTTGCAGAGTATGACACATACTAATGCAAAAATGATAGCTGGCATCGAAAGCTCACAATAAAAATTGTGAAAAGGCATTTAGAACACTAAGTTGAGAGCAAGCAATAAGCAAATTGTGAAAGCTATAAGCTTGAAAAGAAAAAGACGTCATTGTTTCGAGCAATCCAATCGGGATAGATTTGTTTTGCACACTTGTGACAAACCAGTTATAGTGACGATTTTATGAGTCATATAAGTCATAATCAAGTTTCTGCAACCATTTTTGACCAATTTGTGCTGCTTGGGAACCACTAAGAAATTTAAAATCAAAATTGATTAAGAAATGTCATGATCAAATTTCAAAAGTTAATCTGGACCTCCTTGCGAATCCTAATATTTGAGAATCAATAATCAAGGCTGATCAATTATCGAAAGCAGAGATCAAACGACATATTTCCAAATCGCGGCTGCATTAAAAGCACCAAGGAATCCCAACATGACCTTATTTTCTATGATTTGATCGATTTGATAGATGACTTTTTGGGAATTCAGCTTTCGATTAGAAGTGAAAACAGTTGTTACTCAAATCAGGTCTATGATCGATTTAAGCAATGTCTATAGGAATGTATATTTTTGTGACAGTCAACAATCTAATTGAATAAGTATGATTAAATTGACACAATTTATCACTTAAATGCATACTGTTACCATTTGGCGACATGTCTGCTGCATCAGCACAAATCACATAGCAATGCTCATTTCCGTATTAATTTTGATATAAAGCATACAGATTAAAAAAAAACAAAACTAAATCATGCATTTAAGAGTGAACTCAACTTGATCTAAACTGAAACTGAAATTACCAAAAAGAGCTCCGAAATTCATAAGGCAGTATAGTTCAAATAGATTAATAAAACAATAGAGGAACAGCAATTAGGTTGTAAATTATCTAACAACTATCTACGGTCCAATAATTTCAGAAAATATAGTTTGATAATATGAGGTTGTATTGGGTTTCCTTGTGGAACATCAATGTTTCAAATATCGCAAATTACTTTAATGTGATTGACGCTTAAGTTCTGAAGAAAACCAGCAAATGTCGAAACGATGGAAACTACAAATTTCGCTGGAAAACACCTTCTTAAATCGAAAAGTTGTAGTCAATTGTTCTCAACTTCATTTGAAAAGAAACAATACAGTTATAAAATTATAGAATTTAATAGGAAAACTGTTATTCGATGAAATTAAACCATCAAACAGTTGATAGGAAAGCCATTGAATTTTAAATTTCTCGCAAGTCCGATAGAAGATAAATCATAAATTAAATTTATTTTTCATCGCAAAAATTGCAACTGTTGAACTTAAATTCCAACAACTTTAATCAGAAAATTCCATTCTTTATTTCCAATGTCCAATACCGTTACACTCCCCACTGAAGATCCCCACCAAACTCCCAATCCCATTTCCGGGACACTCGTCCAGCAAAAAAACCCCAATCGGAAGTCGAGCTAGCTTTATTCCACTAATGCTACTTACCTAATATTCGCTAAATAATCTCCCGTCAATGGTGCTGGCTGCCGAAACCACCCAGCTTCTCTCACAGTCCGGTTCCCCTATCGGTTTTGGGTTTGGGTGCTCCAATTGATTGCCAAAATTGCTATGTCTTACGTGTTCGTTACAATCACACTAACTTTTGTCGAAACTTGTGCGTTGTTCGTTCGTTCACTAATGCCTTTCGTTTCCGAATTATGCCCGATATCACCACGAGTTGTTTCTTGTCGCGTTCCCAAAAAAAAAAGAAACTAAAAACTAATGCACTATTTTTCTGTTCTTCACTACTACCGTTAATTCCTGTAAAAAAAAAGTGGAAAAAATCGAATTGAAGAATATCCGTTTCGGCGTATGGTTCTGATTTTTTTGAATTGATTTCGCAAAACGAAAAAACAAAAAAAAAACAACAAATGTCACACTACATTCAAAGAGCGGTAAACTGTTTTCCCGGATTCAGCGCCTCGGCTAAGTAGGCGGCCAGTTATTTCCATTAGCAGTATTCAAAGCAAAGCAAAAAAAAAAGAACTGTTAGATCTAGTAGGCTGGCCCCGCCGCGGACCAAACTGCACGCACTTGCACACACTTTGACCACTGAACTGAAACTGAATCTCGGGGATGATGCTTGACCAGACCGGACCGCTAGCTCTACTACTGACTCGGTTGGCGTTCACGACCAAACTAAGAGAGGGCGCACAGATCTTCTTCACCACCTTCCCGGCAAGCAAGCCAGGCGAGCCAGGCCAGTCAGCGACACAGGGAGAGATATGTACAAAAAAAATCTTTTTTTTTTCCTTCTCCTATGTGTGTTGCAATTTCTTGGTATGTTCCCCACACACACTCTCCGTATAGCGCTCTCCTGCTTTGCCCGTGGAGTGCTGTCTCGTTCTCTTGCTCTTGTTAACAAAAATCCAAAAAACCACCAAAAAATTCACTTCTCTCAATTTTCCCTTCAAAAAAATGCCTTTTCGTTGGTTTCTCAGTCACAAACGTCACATTGGTTTAAATTCAAAAAAAAAAAATCACTCTTAAAAATCCTGCAAAATTTTTTAGTACTTGTTCCTCCGCTTCCAGTGAGTCCCGCGCGCACTTGAATCGAAGAAAAAGATGTTGTTTATAAAGTTGGGTTTCGATGATGAGAAGATGATTGCTCGCGGTGTTCGTCTTCTTCAGTTCAAGTGTTTTATTCTACTAATGCTGTTTTTCTGCTGCTGCCCGCTTAAAAGAAGAAAAACTAGCGGGCTCCAGGTCCGTGTGTTTTCTTCTGCGCTCGACGTCGTCGGTTTGCTCTGCTCCCGCGCGCCCACTACTGCCTTTTGGAGATGAGCCACCGAGCCGCGAGCCGCGAGATAACTCACAAGTTCGACTGTCCAGCTGCATTAAACGCTCTCCGCTCAGGTTGTATCGGTATGATGTTGGTATATGGGAAAGCACACCGAGAGAGGGAGAGCGAAGCACAGCTTCCTGGGTGAGTGACTACTAACCACAACACAACTCCGTGCACGCTTCTTTCTGTCGGGGAATATCCTGCGGGAGGAAAAACCTGCCGCCAATCGCCGGTGTCCGGTCGGTTATAATCTCTGCGGATGGAGATGGATGAAATGTTTGCACTATTCTACTACTGGCACACACACTAGGCGTTCTGCTCTGACGGCGAACGACTCGAAATTTTCGGCCATACCGTACGTGCTTTTATAGACCTCTCACTTTGCGAAAAGGGGCAAATCTTTCCTTTCGTGCAGTGAGCGCTCCGTCATTCGGTGAGTAGCTTGCTCTTTGACTGGCAGACGGTGGGTGGGTGGTTGGCTGGCAGGCGAAGGGCTCGGGAAGCATTTTCTGGTGGGGCCATGTCGTGTTGTTTGACCGTCGCCAGCGTCGTCGGCGGTGTCTTCGCCACTCTTGGAATTTAGAAGCCACCGACTGCCGGCGAATGTGCCGTCGTCGTTTTCTGGGGTGTTCCCGGCAGTGGTTGCTTAGATTCAATAGGGGGAACTCAGCATTTTGCGGGAGTGAAGTGGGACTCCTATGCTGCCGGTGGACAATGGGTGCGATTAGGTGTTGGGTGCTAAGTTTTGAAATTCGAGATTAAACTGGCTTTTAATTGGGTTTAATTTGGCTATTTAATAGTTGGAATTAATTTCACATGAAAATAGTATCGATGACGGATACAAATTTCGATATCAATGTGCAGCCTTCACCAGTGGCATAATTTTTTAGGACACTTGCTATCCTGATAAGAAACTGGTATCGATTGGAATAGTTAGATCTGAATTGATCTAAATCCCCAATCATGGTAGACTGAATTTCGTGTCATACTTTTTACCTTGATTGATTTTATTTTTAGGATACAGTCTGCAACCGATTCAGCTGCTTTTGTCCAAGATTTTCTAAATTTTTCTAGTGTTTCCTAGTCTTCTAGTGAATTTTTTCTAGTGTTCTAGTCGAAATTTCTTCTAGTGGCCTTTTTCTTCGTCCTGAAATGCTCATCTACGCCGTTCCGTTGCATGGCAGTGTAATAAGACATTCCGGGAAGCTGCTTAAAGTCTTCCAGCACATAAGTTCCATCGTCCATTATCACGCAGTAAAACTTCGTCAAATAATCGCGAAACAGCTTGCGAGCCCGGGTTTAGGCCGTCACATTCTGTGTATCATTATGGTTCGGTACAGTTTTCATCTTGAACGACTTCATATCTTGCTAGTGCTTGGAAGTATGCACGAAAGTTGAGGAAATTTTAATTTTCTAGTCTCATTACGTGCATACATTCACTCTCAGTCTTCCTGGCTGTTATCAAACTTGTATCGAAAGATTGAAAAACGTTATGGACAGTGCTTGCAGGAAAACCAAGCTTTTTTGCAAGTTTTCTTACTGACAGATCCGGATTTTAATTGCGACCGCAAACACTTGCTTTTCGCACTTGCTCTTTTTTCGACGCCATATTCGATCTAAAAGCTTGTAGTATCACCATTTACACAATAAAAAGACATACGTTCATCAGTCTGCGAAATATTTCACGCGTTGATGATGTATTTCCAGAGATTAATTAGAGGTGTCCAGATTTTGTCGCGAACATGTCTTATTTCAGTATCACAGAGTTGTATATACAGTAAAAACAGTTGATTAAGATGTCAATTCTTCTTTCTGTTAAATTCTTGAACTTTCTGTGGTGCACCCGCCATCAGATTCCGTACAGTTCTTCAGATACTCTAGTAGTGGCAGTTCTCCATCTTCACTTAAAATTTTCAATCCCATTTGCATTCTTCTTGTTTTGAAGAGTATCCGCTTAACCAGAGCCCAGTATTTTTCTTAACAGATAAACGGATAGGCTGTTTTTGGCACGCATTTGACGTCTTGTGCCTTTACCATCCAGGTCGGATGTTTCATAATGACTAGAGGTCGAAACTGAGCTGGAGAGTCGTAGCTTCTTATAAACAGTAGCATCCGTTTTTACAGACATTCTTTATCATACATATCTCTGTTGTGAGTGCCGATAGCGACGAAACTTTTTGGTTTTCGACCACAATTACATATGGAATTTCAATCCGAGACGTTTTGAATTTTCGGTGTCAGATTTTTTTATTTTCCCTTCAATATTTGAAATAATTCAAATTTCTAAGCTTACATTGAGAAGAATACATTATGCAGTGTTTTAGTTGCATTAGTTTTCGGTTGTCGTTTGTGTCCAGAGTGCTCTTGAAAGGAGTGAAGAAGAAGTAGCGTCGAACGGGAAAAGTTCAGGTTTCTCACGAAACGTTCCGAGGACAAACACGTTGATCCGTCAAAAATTCGATGGCGTTTTCCATCCGAAAGGTCCTAAGTGTCCGTTCCGAGAGCTCCGGACAATGACGGTGCCTGAACGCGTGTTTGTCACGGTAGAAGTGAACAGTGCTGGTGAGCACACGCATGTAATAGTGTTTGTTTTGTTTGTGGATAATTGACAAAAAAAAGAAGAATCTTGAAAAGCTGGAAGCCAGGAAAGAATCGGAAGGACGGAAAACCACCGAGGTGGCGTCGGCGACTTGCTCGATGCAACGAACCCCAATGGATATCGTATGAAGATTAGGTTATCGATTAGAATACAGATAAGTACCCATTATATATTTTAAATTCCAACAATGATAATCTCAAAACACTGTCAGATCCGCCACCATTCCTTCTTAATGTGAAGCGGCACGTTTTGTTATATTTTATGTGTTTCGCCATCCGATTTTATTCGCCTCGCGGTTACGAGGTTCCATTTTGGTTTTTCTAGTCGTTCTGTATTGTGGGAAATGTGTTTTCAGCAAGTGTGCTCACATATAAATGTTCTGAAAATCCATATCTTCTGTAGTTAGAGGTTCAATTTGTTTCTCATTTCAGCATGAACCTATAAATTGCACTTCTGAAATTCAACTAGTATATTTCTCTAAGACTAGCATGCGACAATTAGCAGTATGGGATTATGTATATGTAAATAAATTTGGTATGAGCAATTTTTATCAGAAACCATCAAACCGAGCTCTTCGAACATTTATACTGTTGTCTTTGGAATGTTTCCAGAAAATTACAAGGAAAACTTATCAAAAATTGCCTTTAGAGATTAATCTGTGGCTTTTCAGAAAAAGGAAAACATTATACGCCTTTTTTTACAGGACATTCAGGATATTAACACATACCTATATTTTTCTTTTCAGTATTAAAGTAGTGGATTACAGATGTATTTTGTGAATACATGTTTTACTTTTTTAAATATATTATTTAGTATTTCATTACAACATTGTTCTATTTTCATCATACCATTGTTTATTATTTAATTTAATCATATTCAATTTTCTGGATGTGGATTTTCAACTGTTATGTACACATTAAATAAAATGCTGTTCAATTCTGCTACGTTTGTTTTAAATTAGATGAGATGAGATCAGTGATCAACCAGTGGATGTCGTCATTTGAACCTATGAGATTCATCACAAATGAGTATAGGGTTGCATGGAAACGCAACAGCACATCGATATTTTAGGTATACTATTCTTTATATATAATTTCAGATCATCCATTGAGTTTCCAAGTTTTATAAAATAATTTTCGTGGCTATCATAGCATTATCTAAACTTTTAGATTCATAATAGATATGCAAACCCATCGAAAATTGCAGCAGGACAACAATCTGCTGACATGTGTAATTATTAATATGATTATACATTATAATATTCCTTCACTATATTTTAAACACTTTCCTATATGACATTGCATAATGATTTTACATTTTTTTAAAAATAATTGCTATCATAACTTCGATTTTTGTGACTGACTATAATATAATATTACTCTCGGAGCGTATGGTACGGTATGTCCACGCATCCATCTTCCCCTGTAGATTCACAAAATGCGTTGTAGTTCAAATCTATTTGTTTGAATGCAACTCATTTTACAGAATCATCTTTTGCGGTAAATGCAACGCAGTAGGCCTGGCCGCTTTGATGCTTGTATCATGTCTTTGATGTGCTGCAAGTATCAATATTGACAAAAAAAATAATTGGGCGTCATCTAACCCAATTATTTCCAGGATGCTTTCTCGTACTGGCTGCGTTTGTATTAGATTAGATTAGATTAGATTAGATTACATATGGAATTTCAATCCAAATGCTTCTTGAGGAATTCAGAATTCACCATACGTTAATATCCATGGTTTATAATAAATTCACTTCACATATATCGCACACAACAGAACTTTAACATAGTATCAAATCTTCAATATATTTTTTTGTATTTTCAGAATATTTTTAAAAAAATAACCAAAACTAAAACTAGGACAGAGAACGCACCATGGCGTTATATATGTCTATACGCTTAGAAAAAAGTACCCATTGGATCGGTTAAGTGTGGGAAGCCAACGTTGGGTATAATCATGTTAACCGACCATTGGGTATAAATAACTTACTTCTGGTAAAATTCTATTCAAAGGTAAACATAATTATACTCAACGTTGGCTTCCCACACTTAACTGCTCCGTTGGGTATTTTTTTCTAAGAATGGGCTGTTGTTAACATATCGCAACGGTTTGCTATTTGTATTGTTTACCCATTGGCCGATTGATTACCAAACAGAGCTAAAAGGATGTGTGGCAAGCTCCTCACTTACAACTCTAATGGGTAACTTTTTATAGCCGTGTGTTTGCCTTTTACAAGCGGCACGGGCTATCCTAATATTGTAGTGCATCATATCCTATTGTTGTGGTGCGTTTTATCCCAATTTGGGTGCATATTAAGCAATGAAACAGGCGTTTTACCCCGGTATCGTCTTGGAAACAAATTGGAAAAGGTTTAAAAAATCATGGTAAATCATCGTTTTGATTTTTAAATCACATTTGATTTACAACAAAAACATCGTAATGTACCATACTCAATAGCTTCTTCCTAAATTTCAGCTACCATTCCCTAGTAATTCACGATGGTGCCTAAACGGTGCGTTTTGTACCATCCTCCCCTACTAGCAATTCTTTGCAAGCACGACTTTTTGTAATGGAATTTTGCTTGTCATCACGGTTGGACACCTTCATTCCATTCCTCTGCTAAACTTCATGAGTTTGATAAAGTATGTAGCTATACTATATGATTTTAATTTTCCAACTTTGCGAGCCACATTTCACGAAGAAAGGTTGGGAATTTTTCAATAACGGCTACCATCTTGTTCCGCTTCCAAACTTCAGACCCACGGTCAAGCGCAGGTCAGACATTTTGCGAAAACAACACTAACAACAACATGGTAGATTTTGGTAGTTTTAGTTTCTTGGTAAGATCTCGTACCGACATCGTCGGATATTGCTGCAGTTCATATAGAATGCGTTTGCGCACTTCCATTATACCAAAAGACAAGAATGGAAAAATGTTGTACCACTAAATAAAGTCGAGTGTTTTAGCTGTCATAATGTTGAAACGTTTCAGTTTCAGTGTGAGAAATTTATCGTGGGCAGGCTTTACATTTGAAAAAAAAATGTTTTGTCCATACACGGACATCAGAATCCATACACCAAACTGTAAGGAACTACACAAGGTGATTGTCTAAGATTTCAAAAGCTCTGAATTAGTGTTAAAGTCTGAATAGTTGCAATCAAGTTAAAAATTAGCGGGTTTGTATAGAACAGACTTCGTAGAATACGTTAAACCGTTTGATGTATTGAACATATTGTTTCGATATGTGTTTTTCTTCTACTTTTTTTTAGCGTTTCAAGCTAATTGCTTTCCCAATTAGCTTATAGCTTGCTTTCAGCATGGTGTTCTAAATGGACTTCCACAGTTATTAATTTAGAGCTTTCGATGGCAGCAACAATTTTTGCATAAGTATGATTGTAGTAAGTACAATCATACTCTATGCCAGGGAGTCGAGAAATTTTCCTTAACGAAAAATTCAAAGACCAGACCTGGAATCAAACCCAGCCACCTCCTGCATGGTGTTGCTTTGTAGCCGCGCCTCTACCGACTGAACTAGGGGAGGACCTATGTGTTATTGTTTTTTTTTCATAAATTTATTTATTTCAATCAAATTAGGGGTAGATCCGAAAAGTCGGGGTCGAGATTAATAAGAATAACCATTTAACGGATGAGAGGGTAGGCTGGAATTTCAAGTAAGGCCTACAGAGGACATTTATTATAGATTCCAAATCGTTTAATCATAAATCATAACTAATAACTTTTGAAAATACTAAAAATAAACATGTTTCATGTTGCTTATACGTGTTAAACAAGCAACAACCTAAGGCTTATGTCAGTCAACAACACACAATCGAGTGCTGTTAAGTCCAGTTCACGTAAAGCCGAAATACCTCGAATCAGTACGATCGTACTCGTATATCCCCACATTTACAAGCGAGTCCGCTTTCTCATTGCCCAGAATCGATCAATGAGAAGGAACCATACAAAAGTAAAGCACTTAGAAGCTCCTGTATCATCATGAGAAAATAAGAGGAGTACTCTATCGACCTCGTGGAGCGAATAGCCTCTATAGAGTTGAGACTATACGTAAGAATGAAATACTGAACTAAATTCTGAATCATTCCAAATCAGTAGTTGTTTCGAGCTTTTCAAGCCTTAGGTAACCATTTTATTTTTAAATAGGCTGATACATGAGAGAACAGTCATGACAGTCTCAGTAACAATAATGATTTTATAAGGATTTTCTAGACCATGGTTTAGACTTGCAGAATGCTTTAAAGACCTGATAATACTTGCAAGCCCACCCAAACGTAAGTTTGTCACCATTGGTCCCATTGTACCCCTTTCGAATAAATTACGTAAATCAACTCCTAATTAAATGTGATTAGTAAGTTTGGCGTCTCTTATCGAAATCGCTCCTAACGCCTTGATACCCGGAAGAAATGAGGCCTTTGGTGTCCACCCCGGAAGCTGCCGTTGGATATAGACCAGCAGCTTGGGGGTGAGGCCCGTCTCCTTCTGGGGCGGTGAAGAATCTCTCGGGGTCTTAAATTGTTTCAACGTTATTGCTTTTTGATTGAGGCAAAGGGGCAATCTGACAAACATTAAAAATAAATAGTAAAAAAATGAAACAAACATTAAAATTCTTGAAATAAAATTAAAACTCAGGGGTAGGGGGAGCAGGAACATCACCCCTGCCCGCTGGCTACGCCTATGGTGTGGTAGGCTATATTTAGTTGTGGATTAAAGAGCAAAATACAGGCAAATTGCAGAGCTACAGGTACAATAAATGAACAATTTGCGTCTAAGCACAAATATTTTCTGTTGTTTTGGCCTGATTCTGGGTCTTATGAAAAAGTGGCTCGAAAAACTACAATCCTCAAAATACCTCAGAACGTCGACCAATCAAAAGATATTGGGCAATCGTGAAGCGAAATCTTGGAAAATCGAAAAGAAAAGCCAATAATGAGAACGGTGCCAAACCTTATGGATGGAATTAATTATGATAAACTTGATCCGGTTCGAAATAATGAAATAAATTTAAACTGTCAGTTTGTATTTGGAGAGATTTGGCTGTGTTCGAACCTTGATTTGTTCAAAGAAAAGCCTGTCAAATTTTTATCTAATACAGTAAAATGTAATACCAAAGGTTGATTTGCTCAGATACCATCTTCATGATGATCAATTCACCACTCATTCTATCATTACAATATTTATCCCAAGCCTCGATATTCATCAATCATTTTTCTTATATGGAGTCACAAAAACCTCATTAGTGAATTGATGAATTGATTTCGATTGCATTGTAGATATTGAGCTGCCAACTACTAAGTGCTCAATTAATTGTACTAATCACCTTCCGGATCCCAACACACCTACTGTTCGGCAAACAAGAAACCTGTCTTCGGGATATGAAAAAAGTGAACAGTCTTGTTAATGTTATGATGTTCCCTCATATCTAATCATTACGTAGCAAAACAAAAGGTTCAAATTCCTTTCAATGTCATTCGAATCAAAAATCCCCTGCTCAATCATCCACCATTCGAATTACCCACTATCCACCTCCTGCTTCACAATCTCAAGCAATCCATGCCTAGGAAGCACCATAGCATCATCACCGGTTGCCAAGACGATGCAAAGCCCACTGCTGCTGGCTGCTAGATGGTCGCCAAAGACGAAGAGCGGCGCGCAAGCAAGCATGCTAGACGTGAGCTACCAGCGTTTGAATTTGAGTCCCACCGCAGAGCGCGCAATTTCCGTGAGAACCTCCTGTCGCCCCATGTTGGGTGGTAGACTCTCTCTTCCACTCTCTCTCTCTCTCTCCTCTTTCCTATCTCCCTCCACTAAGTAATCGTCGAGTGAACGCTCATTAGTGCGGTCATCTCACAGCCAGCCAGAAGGAGGCTCGTCGACATTGTCGCTGTCGTCGGATGGGTTAATTTCACAAGAAGTCGCAAGTGTCAGCGCAATAATGATTACCATACGATAAAAGGATGCGAAGTTTCCCTTTGTTAATTATCCGCCGTATCTCTCTGTCCAATGAAGTATCCTCGAGGAGCAAGCTGGAAAAACCTGTACAATCGGATCAGATCTAATTTCAAACAGCAGAAAGGTCAAATACACCGAGAAGATTCCACTTCGAGCTATGCAATGCCTCAAAACGTATACTTTCCTGTACCTTTTAATCTGTGCGATTTTCCCCCCCAACAATCAGCGTTCGCTCGTTCGTTCGTTCGTTGGTTTGTTCGTGATGATACTCGAAAGCCACACGCGATGGATGGATGGATTCTTTACCTTTACCTTTAACTCCACGTATGGAACAAACTCCTTCTACGCGAGAAGGTTTGCGGAGGACCAGGATAGTACGTGACTCGAACACTTTACACGCGTGCTTTATCCACTCCCCCCGGAATCCAATCCTCAATCCGCAATCCCTAATCCTGCGGGAGCGTAGAGAAAACTTTCGCTCTTCCCAAAGTTTGAGTATGTTTGCGAAGTGTCCCCCCCTTATCGCTTCAATAAGAATGTCAGAAAGTAGAAGAAAAAGTCATTCGCTGATCGGACGGATCGGTGAAGTGATTTGGGAAAAATATGTCATAACCTATTTCTTACATCGCCGTTGCCCCGCGCCGTCCCCTCCACCGGGCGCCGCGAAGCATTTCCAGACGAAGGAAGGATGGACCGGGGGGCGGGGGGGAAGGGGGATCACTCTCACTCAATCACTTTTCTGTACATCTCTGATGGTTGTTGTTCATAAGATTCACTTGAACGTCATTAGACAGCAGCGCATATGTACAATACAATGGGAATTAGATGGGATGGGATGGGAGTTTGGGCACTGCGATTTTGCTTTTCACTCCGCGCCGGTCTGAGCCTCATCGGTCAGCCGGTCGGTCTGGCATGTTTTTCAGTTTTTCATTATTATTATTTTTCTTTTTTTTGCAAACATCAATCCAATCAATAATTGGCCAAACCGGCGCTTGACCGTCTCCCGCACCCCACCGGCCGAAACCATCGACAGTTTATGGCCGTTTCCCCGACGGACGTCGATGCGCGGAGACACAGATCTGAATAACTTAATTTTCCGATTTAAATTGACGGTAAATAATTCATGTTCGGTTGTATCTCTTCGTCGGATTATTTCTTTTTTTTTTTTCGTTTTTTGCTATTTGTGTTGCAGCAGGTTGTTTTGATTTGATCGAGTGCATAATCGGGAGCGCGAGCAAACGGTCGAACGATGTCGTTTATCATTATTATCGGATTAGAGTCGGTGCACTGTTAGAAGGCTTTGTCAGGGTTGGCGCGAATGGGAAAATTCGGGATGATCGGAATTTGTTTGGATACCGTTGAAGTTTTTTTTTTTGGCTTTTTTCGGTGAGTTTGAGCAAAACTATAATTGGAAACTTTTAATTACTTCGACCACTTAACGGACCCGTCCATGGGAAGCTTTTTGGGGGGATTGAGTCATTTCCTTTAATGGGGAGTATTCGTCAATCGATAAGTAATAGCGATGAAATTAAAGAAAAATCGCCCAACCTAATTGAAAAACTATCCATAAAAATTAAGTTTTTTTTTTGGTTTTGCTTACTGAAGTAGCTTCGAAGTGGAGTAAACTTATTACTGTTTTACGTAGGCAATGAACATGGGGAAAATGAACATTGATCAACTAATGTTTTAATTCTTTCGGAATTAAGGTTTTCCAAGCATTTTTGGGACTTTAAATTTGACTATTCTGTTTGTTTCACCGCTTAATAGTTTTTTTTCCTGTTGGGATTTGGGCCACTGCAACCATTGTTCTGATCTATTGTGGTATACCCCTGTTTGTTTTTGCATCCGTTCAGGACGACGAGTTACCATTCATGGTAGTTGCCGTTCACTGATTATGCAAGATACCCCAATCTGGTATGATTCTTAGAATAAACTCAACCATCACATTGGAATTTTCCATCCAAATTTCAGAAGGACTTAGAATTCCCTTGTTAAAGTATTGTCTTCGACGTACAAAAAAATGCTGGGCAGTCACATAGTAAATTTTGAGAGATCTCTATCTTACAATTACAAAACCAAATGACATCTGTTTGACTTCATTTTAACTTTTTCAAATGATATCTTGATGGGCAGTGTCCCGTGAGTAATCCGATAAGTATGCTGCATGATTTTTTATTTATGTTTAGAATTTTTTTTTGCCATTTCATTGTTTAGAGTTATGAACAATTTGGATTGCCTTGGTGTGTCTTTTACATTCCAGTTCAACAGAATCATCAAGTTACGTGCCACGATATCAACGCCGTCGGCGAAGCCAAACAGTTTGACAGACTTCCTGAAAATCTTGCCACTCGTGTCTTTTCCAGTTCTTCGAATCACATCCTCCAATGCAATGTTAAACAACAAACACGACAATCCATCACCTTGCCCTCTCCGAGATTCCAAGGGATTCGAGAGTGTCCCTGATAGTCAGACAACACGCATCCCTCGATTCTTTGTTGCTTTGACCATCCGCGTCAGTTTTCCCGGAAATCCATATTCATGCATAATCCGCCTTAGCTGGTCTCGATCGACTGTATCATAAGCTGATTTGAAATCGATGAAAAGATGATGTGTGGGCACTTATATTCACGACATTTCTGCAGCACTTGCCGAATCGTGGAAATCTGGTCCGTAGTAGCGGGATACCCATGAATCCCGTTTGGTATTGCCCACGAACTTCTTTGCAATTAGTGACAGGTGGCGGCATAAAATTTGGCAGAGCAACTTGTAGGTGATTGTACGATAATTGCTGCAATCCTGCTTTTCGCTCTTTTAGAGTGACTTATTACGTGCTCTAATTGTGAATTCCAATTGAGTTTATCATTTAGAATGACTCCTTGATATCTTACATTTGTCGAATATTGTAAGGTAGATCCATTAATAGTCACACTTTGAAGGTTTTCTTCTGGGGATGAACTGTTTTCGATGGATTTATGTTTGACCTTTCATTTTGGTACCACTGCCAAGTAAAGTTCAGTGCAGTTTGCATTCTATCAGCGATGATATGTTCAAACTTTCCGCCAACTATTATGACCACATCATAAGCAAAACCGATTTCTTCGAAGCCCTAATTTATTGAGAAGATAAGCGACCATAATAATGGTTACAGGACCCCTTCTTGAGGACACCCTTTAGTGGTTCTCATTGTTATTGATGCCTCTCCCAATTCAGTAGACACTTCTCTATTATTCAACATTTTCATAATACAAGCTGTAATACGAGAAACAAAATTTTCCTTTGAATATTCCATAGATTAAAAAGATGCGTTATCTCAAGCACTTTCTACGCCAAAAAAATGCTGCGAGAGCAACTTAGCAACGAGAGTAACCAACTTAAGTAGTGCTGTCACTGTAGATTTATTCACTTGATAAGCAAATTGAAATCTTTTGAGCGGAATGTTTTGGAGATATTCTGATTTTAAGAACTCTTCCATTATCTTATCTATTACTTCAAGTATAGTAGATGTTAGACTTAATGGTCTAAAAGATTTTGGATTCGATTTGTCGTTTTTCCTGCTTTAGGAAAAACAACTACACGGGCATGTGCCCATAGCCTTGGTATATGACCTAACATTAAGCTTGCTTTAAATATATTTGCCAAGGAATCCAAAAGTGCTTCTCCAGCCTTGTGCAGAAGTGCAGTGAAAATACCAACCATCCCTGGAGATTTATATGCTTCAATCCAATTGCATTCGCTGGGCAACATAAAGACTGTATTCGAACAAACGAAACACACAAAAGTGGTCGCCACATTAATTTTTAGCCGGATTCTCTTCAAATATTCAGGGAATAAACTCCAACCTTATGATTATATTTCTTTCACTTAACACGTACGTCCCCAACCCCTTTGAGACAGAAAACTTTTAATTTAAAATTGATGATACTCCATCGTTAGCCATCGAATTTAGATGCGGTTTTTTTTTGCAATAGTTCACAAAATTATCTTCGTTCCGTCCGCCAGATTTTGGAATTCATTTGGACACTTTTCAGGAGAAAGTCAGATCCTGCAGGGCCACTCAATCTTGTCAGATACCCTAATCATGTCCTCTGAAGACTATGTTTTGTAAAATCATGAAGTTTAATATGTCGCAAGCCAGGTTTTGGTAACGATTTGAATATGGCCTCTTTTCTGGAAGAATTCCGATCCCTAAGGGACTCCTTAAGTGGACCGTATGGTCAGGAATCCTCAGAATGTTCTCCAAAGACCTATTTTTGCAAAATCATAAAATTTGATATGTCGCAAGCCAGGTTCTGGAAAAGATTTGAATAAGGACACTTTTTCGAAGGAACGCTGATCCCGCAGAGTCTCCCAAAAATACCAGTGTGGTCAGAAATCCTCAAAACGTCTTTTCATGACCTAGTTTTGAAAAATTATAAAGTTTTATGTGTCGCAAGCCAGGTTTTGGCGAAGATTTGAATATGGCCACTTTTCCGAAGGACCTCGGATCATGTAGGGCTTAAAAATGTCTTTTGATAACCTAGTTTTGGAAAAGTCATGAAGTTCGATATGCCGCATGCCATTTTTCGCATCTAAAAATATTTTGTTCACCATCCCTGGACAGGTACTTACTTCCCACCTTGGAATCTTAAACTACGGATATTTGAGAAATAACCAGTACAGATCCACAAACTAGGATAAATTTGTGCTCTATTGAAAAAAAAACCGCATCATTAGTTTTAAATTTAAATTTTTCTATCTCAGGGAGGTTGGGGAAGTACATGTTAATTGGGTTAATCTCCTCTCTATGACCGATTGCCCGTATTTTATCCGTAACTCATAAGCTTTTGGGCAATTGTGGGGCGATTTTTTTAATACATTTACCAACTGTTCTTTCAAAGCCTTCATGATGGCTCATAACATTTCAATCGGACAAACTTCCAACGAGTTCGGTGGGTTTAAGTTGTTGCAGTTGAGATTATTTACCCTAGTGTAGTATAAATACATAAATGAATGTTTAGTTGTTAGTGTCTAAATGTTAGTGAAAGCTTAGTGTTTAAGTGTTAGTAAATTATAGTAATAGAAATTGAGCATGCGCATGATTGACCGCCCGAGGTTGCTACTCCGTTATTGCCAGATCAGTTGTTCTTACACAGAAGACCAACAGATTTAAACCAACAATAAGGATGCTGTTAGGGCCACTCACAAGTGTGAGTGGTTTATTTCAGCAGAATACAAAAATACGTTTAAACGTTGAGTTTAAACCCTGGGATGAACCAAACATAATGATACGGCACCCAAATAAACGAGGCATTACGGATACCAAGAGAGGTAGGGATAGCTACAGACAGCAGGACGGTGAACATGGAAATTGTCCTCCGATAGCTCATAAAATGGATAGCGCTTGAATCGATAAGTTGAGCCACCAGCGAGTAAAAGATTCCGATCGTGTTCGTGAAAGGCCTTGATAGCAGCAGCAAATATTTCAATGACATCTTGGATAACTGAAGTGGATGGGAATCCTGATACATAATATGAATTGAACCAAAGACGACCATCTGCCGTATCGATGCAACACATCCTCGTGGAATATTGAATGAACGAAAAGGAATCCGGTTGCATTTCCTGAATTCTATTCTTTGAGAAGCAAGCAAGAGATATCGAAACAGTCTTAGGAAGGTTAAAACAGTCCAGTGCTATAGACAGTTGCCTTGCTACATGAGATGGTAGTTCACATGATCATCATCATCATCATCACTTGCAGTTTGACTAATCTAACAAATCCAAAAACATAAAAATAATTGACTTTTTAACTATCATTAATTTACACGCATTCTCTGAACAAATCATTAGAAAGCATTTTAATGACATCAAAATATTTGCAATCTACTCAAATCAAATCAATTTCTATCC
Source organism: Aedes japonicus (assembly GCA_034211315.2). Taxonomy (NCBI): domain Eukaryota; kingdom Metazoa; phylum Arthropoda; class Insecta; order Diptera; family Culicidae; genus Aedes; species Aedes japonicus. The sequence goes on along the minus strand of JASCZW010006461.1, from coordinate 66,363 downwards.
ACTTCATGCTCTTCACATGAAACCCAATTTCGGCAAAAACTCCAATCACACTATTTGCTCGATTAGAACGGCTCCCAGTTTTCCGTTTGATGAACATCCCTAGCCCTGTCGGGTCATCAGACCTGCCGGAATGCCGGCGTGCCATTTTCAAATGACCGATGCACTACACTGCATGGAACGGTGCGCGTCGTCAATTGCAGTTGGCTGCCAATCGTCCGCATGAGCAAAACGCCCCCCTCCCTCCTCGCATCCTGCGTGGACTCTCGTCATAATCATTGTCATCATTTGCCACCTCGACCGCCCCTCGTTGCGACCCCTCGTTCGGGCTAATTAGCGCATCGGACCGACCGACCGACCGTTCTACGACTGTTGGTCCTTCGTTAAGCTGCCGTTTTATCAGGTCAGAATGTTGATAGAAGAAGGTTGCTCCTGTTTTTATGATTCCTTTTTTTTTTTTTTGTTTCCCAACCGCAACGTTTATGCAAGGGAGATCATAATGCGAGAAACACACATTCCGCCATTTATGAGAGCGTTTTCTATTTTTTTTTTCTTCTTTTCGCTCACTACCGCTCGTTTGCTTCTGGAATCTGGAATAGAAAACAGGATAGGAAAGGTAGGCAGGTAATTGCCCACCGCAAACATTCACAAACACACTCACGACGACACGCGGCCATGGCCACGGCCACGGCCACGACTTGCTGCTGCTGCTGCTGCTGCGCCAAGAGACAAGGAGGCAATCGAGGCTGTTTTCTAATTTTAGAGTACCAGATGCAGGAAAAAATAGCTCTTCCCCCAACCCACCTACTGGTTGATTTGTTGTTGTTGTTGTTGTTTCTGCAGTTGAGGTATGCAAAATACACTCTCTATTTCCACATATCTAGGTAGGCTGGCTGCTGCTGCCATCCATCTATCAGCTCATCTATCAAGGAGTAGTTGTTGGACACGTACGGGAGCCAAGGCGACCACAAACTGCTTCTGCTTCTGCTGACGCTGCATGCATGTGGATTGTAGTAGGTACCCTGACCCTAACCCCGTCCGCCGAACTGACTCCGATGCTGGTTAGCTGTTTTGCACACTTATCAATCGTTGTTGTTTGGTGCGGTAAAAAAGGAAGAAGAGAGTTGTCGATCCGATTCCGATCATTATCTCCGGTTCGTGGTCCGGTGGTTGGAGGCGATGACGAAGAACGAAGACGACGACAACGGGCAGCAGGAGGTTTCGTGAGAAGGCCACAAAGGAAAAAGTATGATAATTATTGTCGTCACCAGGTAAGACGACGAAGGGGCAGGGGGGCCAGAGGGTACTCACTCACGATCGGTTGTGTACATATGTACCAACAAATGTTTGTTTGAAATAGATCATTCCTGGGAAATGGGGATTGCATGTGCATCATGTACTTATATGCATATTGGATGCGGTTGCAGAAGTCGATTTGTAGGTGATTGAATGTTTGGAAACCTCCGGGGATCGAAACAACTGAGATGGGTGGTTGGTTACAGTGCAGCAGATGGGGTTATTTTGGTTGGATTGAACTGATTGTTTCTCGGGTACAGGCCGGTGGCCCGTCAGAGGTGCCAGATTGGACCAATTTCAACATTTATGGCTGGCAAATACTGTTAAGGCCAATTGCTGCTTACTCGTCAAAATTACAGAACGGCTCCGTTAGTGACTTCATTCGGAAACAATGAGCGTACGCGCATTCGTTCATGCAAAGGAACGCTAGACGAACGTTTCCATGAGTTTTTGTTTATAAATTCACAAATCCTAAATATGCCCCGGATTGTTTTTGAATTGGTGGTTGCTGGATAATTCGCACAGAAAAAAGTAATGCATTTTTACAAACGCGTAACATATCCCCTCGTGAAAGCAAGCGTAAACATCGAAATTGATTGCAATATTTCATACAACATACAACATTGTTAGCAATCTTCAATACGACAAACCTGATTCCAGGGATATCTGGCATAAATTGACCTAAAAGATCCCATTAATTTATGCTCAATTTGGCATTTTTTTTAAGTGCATAAGACACCGCTAAAAATCGATTGCTTATTTCTATCTGTGCGTAGTAAAATATCCAAGTTAAAATTTCATAACAGCCTGACAGGCTAGCTGGTCTACAATGAGAAATATAAAACCGCGGTAGGCCACGGTGTGATGTGACGTATTATTGTTTTGAAAATGGTTTTCATGCCAGTGAAAATGTTTCAAAATTACTATTTGGGTGCTGAATTTCGCTTAGAATTGCGCTTTGAAATTAGTTTTTGGATGGAACGGTATACCCATTTGTTAGGAATTTTAGTATAGTTTCAATCTTCCCCCCATTCTCTCCCATCTTGAAAAGGAAGCCTATCCGCGAATCTTTCAGCCTAACTATCAGTAAGTGCCAGGTAGAAAGAAACATTTAATGTTTTCTTTTCAATTTCGCAGCCTGCCGATAGCTATCGGACCTACCGATACTTTCTCTTCACATCTTTGGTTCTAGCTGAAATGGCTGTTCACTACTGGGAGCCCATGACGTTGGGAAGATATTTCCAATTTCAGGCATTATAAAATAGTAGCACAAATGACAACAACCGGTGCGGTTGCTCTAAGAACTAAAATAGTTGTGTTTTTTAGCAGCAAAGCAGCGATTGCAAAAACGAATGCTTGGCAGTGTGTTTTGGAACTTACATATCTTGATTTTGCTATAGCGAAAATAATCGTAAATTGTGTACATCTTTTGTTGTCCCGGATACAATGAGAGTCGCTCCTCAGGGAGTAAAATGTCCTCCTTCGAGCTTTACAGTGCTGTGCTGTGGCCTTCCAGTTAGGTCCGCTAGACTAGACTGGATGTGCATGCGTTTATGGATCATACCAACGTGAGTCTTTTTCTTCCACCGTGATCAACCGACCATCACATTCGCGCTTACTGTTCGCAACGTTTCGAGCACCTCATTGTACCGGTTGGGCGATAATGTTTGGCTTATTTGTCAGAAAGGCTTGCACGCAACATCAGCTTTTGCTTCTGCGTCATCTTACGTTTCCACATCTAGCAGTGCAAGCTTGACGACAGGTCTCCGAAGTACACCGCCACTTCAGCTTGTCGCACCGTCCCATCCTTTCCTGGATACGTACGCACTACCCGACCTCTCAACCAACTATTCCTGACCTTCTCATTCGCTTTGACTACCAACTCACCCTCTTTCACTAGCCGGGCATTTCGGAACCACCTAGTCCTCCTTGCGATGGTCGGCAGGTATTCGGTGATCCATCTGCGCCAGATGTGATCTTAAGTGCAGCAAATGGCAAATGCTCCTCAGTGACTAACTTTCGCTGATTGGATTTTTCGCTGGTTACTCTAAAATAATCGACTCCGACGAAAGTGAAGGCGCGAACAAACGGCTTCAATCTTACTGTCGGTAACAGTCCCATTGTCGGTGTCACAGGAACAGACTTGTATACTCGGCACTAGATACATCTAGATCTCGATTTCAAGATTTCGACTCGTGTTCTCAACTATTATCGGGTACCTTGTGTCGAATGGCAAATACTCTGCGGCTCAGATCCGACTGTCTACTCGGAGAATTCCATGGTCATCCAGCATCGGTGGCAGCTTTCCAATTTTACTCGAACGCTCCAGTAGCTTTTCTGCAGTTCCTGTTTCCATGTTACGCTTCATGACAGTTACTTCCTCCGGATAAGCATCAAACTGTACAGCTCTTTTCGGCTGTTTCTCGTACCCCACTATTAGAAGCTTTACCGAAGTTATCGTTGAATCGATGGACATACGCAACGTATCGTTTTAAATTTTCAAATTTAGAGAACCGTTCGAATTCCACCACCATGACGAAATGTGAATAGACAACGGCTGGTCGGAGTTCTACGTTTTCGTCCGCTCATATCCCGGCATGATCGTACAAAAATACAGGGCCTCGACTTTCCCCACTCTGTTGCTTCGTCGGCAATGTTGGTTCTTGTTCCGATCCATTTCCATGCATCCATCGCTGATAAACTTAGGACTTCGTTTACTCTGAAGACGACAAATTGGTGGTAGCGTCGTGAGTCGGATTTCATCCACGCAACTACCGTTGTAGAATCAGTCCAGAAGAAAGTACGAGTAATTTTCACAGAATGATGATCCTGGATAGTTTTCCTGAGATAAATTTCTATCAAAGCCGCCATTAGCTCCAGCTATGGAATCGAAAGTATTTGTAGAGATACCACTTTGGTTACCATTGAGACAAGAGCACACCGAACTTCTTCCCTGTTGACGATTCGGAAGTATGCGACAGTAGCAAATGCTTGTTCACTCGCATCGACGAAGATGTGTAGTTGAAGCGAATCGTAGCTGATCGGATCGTATCCTGGAAAGTAGCAACGATCGATCTTTACGTTGGTCATCTCTCGTAGAACCTTCAACCATTGATTCCAGCGATCGAATAACTTGGATGCAATCTTTTCATCCCAAGCAATGTTCTCCCTCCACGCATCTTGAACCATCACTTTCCCGAGTATGACGAAGGCATGAACCAGCCCAAGGGGAATAGAAAGACTCTTCAACACCCTCAATAGCCCTCGTTTACTCGGAATAGCTCCATCTTTTATTAGCTGTCTGAACTCTTTGCGTAAGCAAAGATCAAATGAGAATACATCGTCTTTTGGTGACCGCTCGAACTTGCAATCTTTGCCGACCACAAATTGCTTGATCGCAGCTGTATTGGACTCTCCAATGGGCTCGAGGACTGTCAGTCTGTTTGACATCCAGTTTCTGATGAAGAAATATTCTTTTCCGTGCACCGTGGAAAGTTCTGTGGCTATCTGAACCACTTCCTCGATGGTTTCGACACTGTTGAGATAGTCGTCCAAATATGTAATGTTTGTGTTTAATTGCCGCTCTCGGGTACATTTCCTCGTGTCCTGATACATTCAAGTTTTTTTTTGCGAACTGAGATTGCACTGGTGAGCACGTTGCCTCAAAAATGGCTACGGCAGTGACCATTACCTTGATGGGGCGGTCTGGAAAATCCCTCCACAGGAATAGCAGAGCGCTACGGTCGTTATGACGAATGAAAATCTGCGGGAACATCTTCATGATATCCGCTGATAACAGCACAGCCAACAACGAAGTCCGAAGATCCGGTCCTTTCTGTAGTTGATCATTCAATTAAATGTCGTCTACCTTAGCCGCTGCATCCCGGATAAGACGAACATTGCCAGGTTTATTCGGATTCATCACAATACCAAGAGGCAAACATCATGTGCGTCGCAGATGAAGTTTCTTCAATTCTTCCTTGGTTGCTTCGTGAACATATCCTTTCACCTGGAACTGTACAATCTGCATACGGACTGTTTCATACAATGCGGGATACTCCTACCCGGCCCACCTGTCCGGTAGCTAGGTGTAGTCATGGTTCCACAGTAATCCTATATCGAACTATCTCCTTTCAGTCCTTGTTGTAGTCTCTTCCAAAATCTTTCGTGCACGGTCCTCTTCGGCACTTTCGGTACTAACGCAATCCGAAGACTTTGCAGGGAGAAAAACTCTCGAGCATATTCGTGTAGACCGGTGGTCGCAGTTTGAGCACAAATATGCATCTGCCGGTGTTGTAGCTGGTCTCCGTCTCGTATGCTATCATAGACTGCCCAGCCAATACGAGTCTTTGACGCTATCGGCTCTCGTGAACGGCCTTCCCGCAATTTGAGCGTTGCTATGAGATGCGAATTGAAGAGTCCGATCAATATTCCCGGAGTAGCTGACTTGAAGCTTTGTACAGGCAGCTTTCTTAGATGTTTGTACTGATCTTCAGTTCAGTTTAGAGATTGTTCCGGTAGACTCAGGCCATGCCCGGTGAACACACCTATAAGTTTGAAACGCGTCGTATCCGTGCGTCTGATTTCGTTTGATTGATGCCGCTTATCCACTGGATGCAGAGTGGCTCGGATTGTACATCCAGGCCCAGAGTATCGGCGACTGTACGATCAACTAACGTTACTGACGATCCATCGCCAAGAAAAGCAAAGGTGTTGACCTCACCATACCTTTCGTAAAGTGTAACAGGAATAGCGTAAGTGGAGCTGATTTCTGATAAACTGTTACCGTAGCGCTTGTTATCTGTTCGGTTCTTGAATCTGCCGATGACTCATTGCAGTAACCGATGATGCAACTTCTGGCAACCGTTACATACCCGTTGCATGGCCAACGGAGATGTGGCTTCAAACATCTTCAACAAAACTTTTGCTCCACTTGTCTTGCAGCCAACTGTTGGGTTGGATGAAGGGCTTCGTGCTGGAGATTGCTACCCGGAATCACAATATTTGGTAGGCCAGGAATGTAGCTTCCCAACGATGGCACACACTGAGATCTTTGTGGTGAGATTAGGGTAGAATATGAAGATCGACCTCGATTGGACGATTGGATGGATTGGAGAAGATATTGAGGGGTGGTAGTCAGTCATGTGGTGTATAGGTTGAGCGTCTTTATTTCAAACGCTTGGAATAGGAAACTTAATGTTCCCTGGGAATCCATCCGGTTGTTAGAAAATGTGTTAATCTGGGTACTCCCGCTGTGGACAAATAGGCCCGTGGAGATTGGGATTCATGCTAGTTGCTTGCTGCTACTGTCCGCTAAACGAATCCAGCTGGTTCCTCACCTGTTGTTCTGCAGCTCGTAGACATGATCTATCTCTGCATCTCGTCGGTTTAGCTCCTGCTGTCGTTGTGCTTCCACCGTGGTTTGCCTGTTCGTAATCTGCTGCAATTACTTTCTCGATACTGCTTCTTGCCTGCGAAGTTGGTCCTCATCCACATCCTTCTGAAGCTGCAAAACCTTTATCTGGTCTTCATATTCCAGTTCCCGTTTTCTGCGCATTTCAATGTCCAATGTCGATGAAGCAATTCTAACTCGTTCATTTTCCGGAGATTGCCCTTTGCGCTTTGCCCCCGGTCGTAAGGTAACACTGTCCAGCGCAGTAGTTTTGGTATCGTTCCGGTGTGTGGCACGACAGGCTGAGGTTCGTCTAAAATATTCCGTAACGATTTGTAAGTCTCTCTCTGGCTGGCTATACTTCCCTGCTGAACGACCCAATTTTCTACCCTTCTCGAAGTTGATCGGTCGGAACGATGACTCCTCTCGTCTTCCTCTTTTTGCTAGTTAAGAGAATCGCGCTTTTAGCAATATACTGCTTATCACGTTCTATCTTCTCCTTGGTAGCCCTTTCGTTCATAAGCCGTTCTCGATCCAGCTGTTACTGGCGAACTTCTTTTTGCATCATTTTCTATTCCTCGAGAAACTCCAGCTCACGGGCTAATCGTGCACTGGATGGTCGGGTGGCGGAGCTCGGTAAACGATCTCGTTTGCGCTGTATCGCTGGATCATTTCGGCGCATGGTAGATGGTACCATTTGGTACATTTCTTGCATTGTACCTGATGACGTTTGTCATCAATCGGGCGATCACAAACGGACCCGTCATTGTTTTCCCCGTAATCAGCATCTATCGCTGATACCATGCATCCATCCTGGGATATCGGCTGACAAGTAAGATTCTCTTCACGAACAATGTCAGCCATTGTCGCCTCTTTCACAGAGATCATCTTGTGCTCTACCATTCCCAAGTAACAATTTTAGTTTTATTCCAGCCGTATAGCACTCCTTCCGACTTTGTGTTGTCTACCAACACCACATCTATGCTTCTTTAAAGTCAAAATTTGTACAAAGTGGCCCACTGAAAACAAGCCAATAAAACCTGTATAAAGCCATCACGATTTCGAAAGTAGAGAAAGATGTTATGGCCACTTGAGAACCTTCATAAAACCTATTGGCTGCCCTGAAACCCAGTATACGGCCAACTGGCCACAGCTGTCAAACTTTACTGTAAAACCTTTTTTTTGCTGTACTTTTTTGCTCGAATCTCTGCTTGAGTTTTTTTTAAAGCGCAATTAATTTTTTAATGAATATTGTGGCAATAGGAGACAATAATTAATGCACCTCGAAAACAAAGCGAGTTAACAACAACAAAAACAAAATCAAAACAAACATGTTCGATAATTTAATCATGAATTTCCTGAAAATTAATGGAACTCAATGGGGTTATTTAAAAGAATGTCGAAATTGGTATCCAATCTACAGTTCACTTGTAATACATTTAAAATTTGGTGCATTTGTTTTCCCACATTTCAATTATTTCTTATATTTCAATATGGCAATTGGAAAATATCACAGTTTTGCCAAAAAAACAACTTATTTTCGCAATGACTACTTTAAAACTACGTGGTCATTTGGTGACTTCCCTCAAAGCTAATTTGCCGTTTAATGCGATTGCTGTAAGCAAAATGGTTTTAAAATGCTTTTTAAGCTGACCATAATGAGATAATATGCATGAGTCCTAAAACGGCACTTCAATACAGCATTACGAGTTCATCAAGTCGAAATAAAAGCAATTTTTGAAAACAAGATTTTAAGATCGTTGTAAACAAGCTTCTCATAAACCTAAATAAAATAAGAAACCTGTTGGTACTTCCTGATGCCATAATAAAACCAAATTGATTCTTAGAGGCTTTCATAAAACTTCAATAAGACTTAGTAAAGCTGGATTGTTTTGGCAATGTTACTTGGGATTGTTTTGCCGGTCGACCACAGCAGCAGCAGCCGTTGCTACCAACCCGGTAACAACTTGACAGCTCCAGAGTAAAGTCAATGTACCCCGATAATTTTGGTTCACTGGTTCTGTAAAATCAAATGAAACCAAGAACAAATTATGAATTGAACGTATTTCGTGCATCGACTGTTATTTTCAAAGCTGTGGAGCACATATTCGTACTTGATGAATATAATGCTGGAGATATGTTGTTGCTTTTCCTTAATGTTAAATGGTGGATATTTTTACTCTTTTCACAGAGAATATATTGGAGCATTGACACACTCGAGACTTAGACTACTAGCCAAATATTGAATAATTTAAAAACCGTAATAATAAAAACACTCCGAAATTTTTAGCACTTGAAAAATATCCGGAAGCTAGCAAACCGCGAATAAGATGGCAGCCTACACGCTTAGATTGAAATACCTAAAATTAGGTATTTATTTGGTCTAAAAATAGGTATTTTTACAATACTTAGTACCCAATACCCAGTTAAATGGAAACGGTAATAAACAGTAATTTTAACTGAAATTGAAGTTATGATCACCCGATATAGGACGTTATTATTAACCCAAATTTCAATAAATTGATAGTCACTGAAGCAACGCGGTCGCCATATTTTTCTAAACGAAAACTTTCATATTTTGCTTATTAATCTTTAAATAAACAGTTTGCTCATGTCCAATATTTGAAACAATAATGACGATTCCGATTAAAAATAGCCAGAAAGTTATGATCAATTGCAGTTTTGGATATTACGATGTTTACCCTTACTTTAGCTTTAAGCCTAGTATGCAGCTGACAACTAAAGACTTGAACTATAAATTAGAAGAAAAATTAGTAATCTCCATTTAATTCCAACTACCTTTGCTTATCTTCGACAGATACGCGTATTTCGTCTACAATGTGCAGACTTCTTCAGTGTCTCGTACTAATAACTTCTTCTAATTTATAGTTACAAGTATTCCACTAAACAGCTCAAACCCTCTAGGATTTAAAGACTTGAAGTAATTTTTGCCATTTTTAAAGAAGTAATATTGATAACTGCTTCATTATGGGTGAAACGTCAGTTTTCTTGCGGAATAATCCAAAGGAATATTACTCGGCAAGGAAAAGTGACAGCACCATTAAGATTACCTGGTCAGATATTACTAACGTTACGAAGTTTGTCTAAGTCCACGTAAACAATCTCCCTCCCATGTAGCACACTACGATCTTTATTAGTTGTAGTAACTTGATTATGACTTAGCAAGTCATATTTATGATATCTCAACCGAATGGCAACAAGTGTGCTACTAGGGCTGAACTGTCAAAACTACATTGATGACGCCATCGTGCAATGATCTATACTTTTCAATATGAGACACTCTGTAACCTTCAGCACAATGGAAGGCCAGCGTAACAATATCTTTCGTTTCTCTTGCATGATGGATAGAATTTTTTTCATCCCTGTGTGTTTGAAACAGGAAGTTAAACGTTTAAACTTCATCAAAAACAACAATGAATTATCGGCTTCGTAAAGGTAACGCAATTGAACCTAACAAACAAAAAAACTAGCTAAAAAAACATAAAGTTTTATGCTTGGTGCTGCGAGACGTGTAGCGTGTAAATAAAAATAATCTCTCTTCATTATTTTTTATACCCCTTCTCTCTTCATTTCATTCTTTCTTTCTCTCTCTCTCTCTCTCTCTCTCTCTCTTTGTCTCTCTTTGTTTGACTTTCTCTCAATTCCATTTTCAAGTAATGATGATTTACATTTGATATAATTGAAAGCAAATGAATGGTAAGAAAGCCACATAAACATTACGCCTTATTAAAAATTTGTTCTTGCACTGTTTTGAACATCCACACAAAAGGAAACAAAAACACGTATCCCAAAGTTAAAAAGAGGTAGTATCAAGAATGGATGGCCCTTTTGTTTATTTTTTTTTTTACTTATTTATTTTCCGTCGGCCTATTTCCTCACATGGTGACAATCACTTGTCAGATGACGGCTCCACGCTGACCCTACCTAACGACTCATGACTATGAACTGGACCAACGGCTACTGCCTTCGAGGAAGACGTGATCGAGATTTTCGTCTCAGAAAATCACCGACGTCGACTGATTGAACCCGACCACTGGGGTGCTCCCTATGTTTATGCACGGTAGGCCATCTACAGTTTGTACGGTAGTCAAGCTCATCTGTCAAGATACTCGGGGTTGATTGCTACTGCCATATGCGTGGCTCTAGTTTGTTGTTTCGTTTTACGTGTCGTTGCAAGAACTGTGATCTGTGTTTCTGGACTCCTGAAGCCAAATCCTTTTTTATTCAAGACAGGCTCAAGCTGTAAAAGCTTTCATTAGTAATTAGCTGGGATTGGTAATTATTTCCATACTCACAATTTAGCGCCCAAACAATTCTAGGTACAAACAAACAAATTGTTTTACTATTTAGCTTTGATACTTATGCTAACTTTGTAAATTCATCAGTCGTAAGGAATTTCGTAAGTAAATATAGGCAAAAAGTTATAAATATAAGCTTACAAAATTTACTGAAGGCAAAATCACAACTTCCTCAGTTGAATATTTCAAAGGCAATTCAATTCAAAGCAAAATTACACAATAAGCCTATGCATGTGCAATCTACCTCTAAAGCGAGCTCATCGTACCGGATGGGTGATAATGTTTGGCTAATATGTCCGAAGGGCTTGTACGCAACACTTAAAAAATTGATAACGGGAATTTATGAAAGAAGGCTCCTTTCAGGTACAAACCGATCAATGTGCACATTTTTGTCGAAAAGTGCATGTGCTGGATTTATATTTCACACTTACTTTGATGTGGATAAAAAAAAACTTAACCCAAAAAAGAAATAAATGACAAATCATCAAAAGGTTGAAAGAAGACGGCAATCCGCTAATCTATCGTCGAATATCAGATTCGATAGAGGCTATTGCCTCAAAAGTGCCGCTATTGTGTACTGCAGGCACTAAGATATCATTCTAAAGTTCAGGGCTGATTTGGAAGCTCGTTTTTACATGTGTATATCTTTTTGCATCCTAATACGGAACCAAACTGCTTAAATGTATCTACCAAACACATCAAATGAGTGGCTCGTTATTACACTCAGTTTTGGTAAATTTTGAACATTTCATTCCCAATCCCAATGCCATCTTTGAGCCACCACAAAAGTAGTGGATCCATGGTTTAATGCAACAAGAAATGCGCCACTTGGTAGATTTCTTTCGTGTCTCGTACTAATAACTCGACTCTGTAAATAAAAAAAACTATGTATAGCCTAATTTATCAACAAAGAGAAAACGACTTTATTGAATACTCGTTCTCAAAATGGCAATTTCTCACAATATAATTATACAAATCAAATTACCTCAAAGCTGAATTCCTTCTGCGTTCACCCAAAAAAAAAAATAACAGTTCATTGCGTTTTCTTGACAATCAAAATAAAATTCCCTGCGTAAACACGAGCGGTATTGATTTTTCCAACCGGCCTTAACAATACACCACTTCAACAACTAGATTTCACATCTTATGCCCATCACCAGCGAACGGAAAATATCCCGACTGACAACAACTAAAACAATGATAAACCCCCGACGATAGCTCAGGAATTTCGCAATTTTGGCCCGATGCTCGGGGAACCGTAGCGAACGCGCCATGTCTGATGAGTCTCCTCTGTTCGTTCCGGATGAATTATAATCACCGTTTGAAAAATCAGCATTCCGAAGAATTTGCTATCCAATCCATCTTGATTAGTCACCTTTGTGACTTTTTGCTCTCGAAAAATTTCTCCGACCATTCTTCCAACCGACTCATCATCATCATCATCATCGACGTCGGAGGAAAAAGTTGCCACAATTAGCCTCTTCGATGAGGATCGATTTCGCGAAGCCTAGAATCTAATCCCGAACTCGTCCAATTTATTCCTATCACCCGGCAGCCAAAGCTTTTAATCCGCCATAAATCAGTGCTATTTTTCCAGACCCTAAAGAACTGTTTCTGAACGGCACCCATTGTCTTTTCTCTTTCTCTTCGGATTGCGGCGAGAATCACCGCTTCTTTCGCAATTTATAGCCTCTACTTTCTGGTTCATAAATTTTCCACCGCGTCACTCTTGGCTTGAGGCGCAAAATTCCATCGTTCCAGCTATTTGGCCAAAATTCGGCACAATCTGTCTTGAAACGACAACCGCAAAAAAAATGTGTATGTATATACGAGAAGCTCGAGTTCATTCGCTGCTGATTCTTCGATGACCGACCTGCCGCCACAATTCCCGAAAAACCAACTCCCGACGTGTAACATTTTAATTAGTTATCAAAATACCAATAATGACGGATCCCGTTAGATCGGCCGGCTGTGGGTCATTGTCTGCGTTCTGAACGAGAACAAAATCCTCCACTTCTCGGCTCGCAGTGTAAACTCCTGTTGTAAGACGATCCAATTTGCTACCCATCGGATCCTCCGCCACCCCCCGATCCCAAACAGCCAGCCCAGAAGAAATGTTTAAAAGTCTGAAAGGAGAAATTTTCTGGGTTCTCGGTTCATCAGCTTCGATTATCGCCGGCTGCTCCAGAGAGCTTCGGAAGGGCGCGCGGTGAAACGGGCGTAAAGATCGAATTTCATCGCCATTGTCCGCCGCTTCGGTAAACTCGGCATCTCTCTATGCCAGACTCGGTGGGGTGGTAAGGGGCGAACCCATTTTGCCCATATAAAGGCCAGAGCTTATCTAATGATCTTTAGTGCAAGCGAACACTGTTGCTAATCCGGTGTTGTTACGCAATCTTGATTAAAACAACATCAGCAAGCCGAAAGAACGAGAAGGCTGACTATTCAGACTAACCCCCATGTGTACCTAATCTACCATCTAGGTGCGCGATTCGGCCCCAAGAAGTGGAATTTCTAAAGAGAGAAGCTTTTGACCTCTGAGCAAAAATCTGCAAACTAATCGATTTCGGTTCAGCGTCGAGATGGGAGAAGGAAAGTTACGATTTTCAATCGGCGGATCGGCAGAACTTGACGAACCAACAACAACACAGCCTCAGCCTCAGAAATATTCCCCGAAACGGAACGACACAAAGATCCATGTAAGCCCAATCAACTAATCTCCTCTAAAATCTCCTACTTCCTATTTCTTAGCTCTCTCGTCAAATAAACAAAACACAAAACATAAAAAGGGGAAAGAAGCAATCCATGTTCTGGCACGTAACCTTGGCAATGGGCCAAAAATCGCCGTGGACCGAATTGAATCGACGAAAGGCACACACAAAAGAGGCAATCTCGGACTCAGAGACAACGAACGCGCGCGCGAACAAGCGAAAAGAAAAACACACAGACCCAACCAACATATCACTATATTCCGTTATAATTTTTCTTCATCATAATCTCATGGCCGAGCGAACTTGACCGTGTGCACGGTTAACTATGTGCTTTTTTGCTTTTCTTTCCTTTTCTCTACGCTGCCCCTCTCTTTCTCTTAAGGTTTTCTGAACTGCTTTCCTGTTGTCCCCCGAGTTCCACCTGCACCGTGCACTCTCTGCCGCTTATCCCATCCACACCACACGCGATGGTTTGCTCCGACCGAGTCACTCACTTTGTTCATACTCTCAACCGAGTCGACATTGACCTTCCGGAATGTCGGAATAGGTAGGAACCTAGCAACCTTTTTTTCTGTGATCATTATACTTTTTCGCTTTCCGCTGCCTTTCTTCGGCTGAGGGCTAAGCTAGGGCCAGGAACTCAGAATCTCAACTGCATGGGGCGTTCGCGCTAGGGACCCCATTTGGGCTTACCCGGTCAGAAGGGAACCGGGTGAGCGAACCGAAGTGGGGGCCAAACAAAGAAGGCCTTTGGAGAGGAAAGAGAGAGAGACTGGGAAAAGTGTTGAGTGTTGAGCTGGGAGCTGAGGTCTCAAAGTCGAGAGTTTTGGTAGCGAGCGACAGTTTGTGGCACCAGAGAATTCGTTTTTGAAATTATGGGTTGAAGGTGGAGGGATCTATGCATGATTGGAAATTTGATTCGATTAGCTTATTTTGGAATGGCATTTTCAAGACCTCCGTAAATTGTGGTGCGTTTCCACTATGGGACATTCTAAAAATGTTATCAGGACCTCTGAAGGATTTTGTGGGGTTAAGATGAGGGCTATCATAGATTTTATTAAACAGCTCCGGTGCCGAACGATAACATCATTAATTTTTAAACAGTTTTTAATAAATTAAGATTCGCAACTATAATCTTCAAAGTTATTTGCCTTTACACGCAGTATCGATCAATTTGAAGTTTTGAGAGTAAAAACCGGAAGGGTTAAAATCTGACATTTTTTCCTTCTTAGAAGAATTTTTTTTCTAATATTTATTTTTTATTTGCCGAAGAGCAAATGGCACAAGTATGAGGTAGAGGGTAGAATATGATTGACCTCCAAAGGTTGCTACTCTGTTATTGCCAAATCGGCTGTTATTACACAAAGAATTAACGGATGATACTTGGGACTAAAAAGCAAAATTTGGAGCATCACGAAATATGCTCAGGTTTTGAACGTTAATAACTAATTCATTTCATGACCGATTTTCAAAATCTTAGCACTAATCTATCTGGAATAGTTCTACGCATCAGTTTTATAATTCAAATTGATTGATTTTCAACGTTAAGCTATTGAGAATAACGTAAATACAAGGTGATGTCTTATAATGTCGATTTTTCATAGTAAATTTACTAAACGCACGGTATTATCCTAGCACAGACTTCATATTTCAATAGGAAACGTCTCCTAGGCAGCCATGAATGATATATAACGGGTACACCTTCGCATTTTCATTTAGTTTTTCGGCAGTCGTGGAGCTGTGCAGAGCAAGATCTGTTCTAAAAACGCATTTGGCGGCAGCAAGCACCCTGGAGGATACACTGGCGAGCAGTCATTTTCCAGATAGGCCTTGGTGCTGATGCACACTGCGAGAAACATGGCTGCTGAAGCCTACGAGTTGGCGAGAAATGCCGCCCGTGACAATAACGAGACAAGAATCATCCCACGTCACCTTCAGATGACCAATACTTAATAACTTGTTTGAAGTTTGCTTTTTTGCAATCGTCGCCCGTTATTTGCTAGCACGTGATGGTTTCCCTATCACAGTCATCATTCTCTTATAACTAGGTTTTTTTAATACTCGTAATGTTCTTTTCAAATTCCAATCAGTGCTTGAAAGTGTTTCTTACGTTCTAGTGCCTTGGATTGAGTCCTTTCCATTCGATAGGAATGATATAATTTTGAGAAGGTCTAAGCGAAATTTCGCAACATATGGCTGCAAAGTATGTGGTTCCATAACTATGTTCTACGCGTTGAAGATGATGGCCCTTTCAAAAATCCTAGAAAATACAACCGGGGCGGTATCATTATTAAATCCAAACTGCCTTTATCAGGGCCACCAAATGCTACCTAAAGTTTTAACAATAGAATTTTCTCACATATTTACTTCCTTATGCTGGTCTGCAATTGGAAGTGAATGAACCCAGCCTCCTGGGTATCCCAAATGACTGATAACCCGTTCAGGTAACCCTACAAGGTATATTACGTGATGTAGAGTATCTTGTCATTATATGTAATACATATTATTCCCGGTGAAAGCAAGGTCTATTAATGTAGATATCAAGGCAGGCTGTAACAAATAATTAAGGTTGTAGGTCTCGTTGTCCATCAAAATACATGCATCAGGTCGCTGCAAAACTATTTTCTGGCCCTTGTTACTGGTTGCTTCTGTTCTGCATTTTTTTTTGCGATTTTCTGCTTCTGGTAGGTCTTCAGGTTGTTCCGTTTCTTCATCACGACAGTGATTTGTTATTCTGAATTAGGGTTACCACTTTCTGATCGGGTTTTCTGCTTCTTACTCGCAGTTCACCCAAAAAACAGTGTTCCCTTGTTTTTGATGGATTTTACACTCGAGTACTGGTTTTCAAAGCGCGTCGCCAATTATCGCATAGTTACACTCTTTTGACGTAGCCATGTGTCCAAAACCTTGATTGCGCAACATTATGAAAACGAAGAATTTATATAAACGAAAGATGGTCGGTGTTCTGCCAAACTGCACCAACCGCCTATCGAAAATCATCAGTTTTGTCCAACATATTCAAAAAGAACTCTTCAATTTCAAGATGAATCAAACCAGTGGTTTTTGGAGTTTGTAACCAATAACCAAATTGAGTGATCCATCTCGATAATGCACCGAAAAAATAATCTTTGAGGATTGTATGGATTCAGTAACGCAGAATGACGCAAAAGCCGTTTGGTGCAACCTGGCAGAACCCCTACCAGATGACAGTCAAACGCACAGTATGCTATGATGAACACATTAAAACCATCACAAATACACGCGTACAACTCTAATTAACCTGAATAACATATTTTCGACACATTCCTGAATCCGTGATAGAACCTGAAGGTTCTTACCTTACCAATCAGACCGAGGCCTAGGTGGCCTCTGCTATAAACAGAAGTTGGCTCCATTCTATTCGGCTGCACCTCGCTAGCCTCACAGTCTACCAAGTTTCAGCATGTCGCCTTCTACTTAATCGTTGCGCGCCTCTGCTTCTTGCGTCTTTACTGTTGTCTGACATTCTTGCAATATGCCCAGCCTGCCGTAGTCAACCGTTTTTAGCGGTGGAAGGTTCTCCCAGCAACTGATCCAATATCTTAGGAAGGTTAATGTCTTTTAGATGATCAACTTTGAATTCGTGGTTCATTCGCTTCCTCCACGTTCCGTCTTTTATTTGCACTCTACGTAGATCGTACGCAACACCATATGTTCAAAGACACCAAGGGCGCGTTGGTCCTCCACCAGAAATGTCCATGTTTCGTGGCCGTAGGGGACTACCGGTCTATTTAACCTTCCTCGGATATTTAAAAAAAACTGACACACAAAACATCAGGGTCAATATTGACCCGGAATTCATCCCTTTCTAGAATTATGAGATTTCAACCTAGACACACTATTTATACTTCATTTGAAAGGTTTTGTATCAAAAATGGTGGTAGAAAAACTTGGTTCTACTAACATTAGCCACCAGAAATCTGCTACAGAAGGAAGGAGGTTTTGTCTTCGATGTGTGAACAGAATTGCATACAAATCATTCCAGACTAGTTGTAGAGAGTTACCGCTTTAAAAAAAGTTTCTCAGTATGTCATTTTTCGTCTTTTGACATTATCATATTAGTTCCAGATCATGCCGCAGAGATGGCAGAGCAGTCTATCTTTGCCAAATGAAGCGCTAGAGAGTTGCCGTCTTGGGCAAAGTTTCTCAGTACGTCTTTTGACATTAGTTCCAGATCTTGCCACAGAGATGGCATTGCAGTCTATCTTTGTCAAATGAAGCTCTACAGAATAATCGTTTTTGGTAAAGTTTCTCAGTATGCCATTTGTCATCTTGTGAGATTATCGTATTAGTTCCAGATTCTACCGCAAAGATAGGCTGCAGTGCCATCTTTGCGGTAAGATATAGAATAATGTGATCATTTCAAATGTCTTAATTTTACATTCTCAACAACTTTGCTCAAGACGGCAACTTTTCTTCCTTTATTATCGAGATTTTCAGCCCTGGGCTGGTTCCTCTGCCGTCGTTGACACTCAAATACCTTTTTGGGTATTTTCGTTAACTTGTCCGGGGGTGAGGTTCGAACTCGTGATTTTGACGTGAGAGGTATAGTTGTTAACCACTACGCCGGGGTCGCCTCCAGACGGCATCTCTCTAGAGCCTCATTTGGCAAAGATTGACGGCAGCAAAATTTGGAACTAATATGATAATGTCAAGTGACTAAATTTTACTAAATTTATTTTGTGAGACCAGAAACCTTTCAAATGATGCATAAACTCGAAGATAAAATTTTGGAATTCTAAAAAGGGTTGAAATTCGGGTCAATATTGACCCTAATGTCAACTTTATAGTTCGGCGAACTTTGTTCGATCTTAGCTTCATTCGGAGTCCAAAGTAGGCACGGTTGCCATCCATAATGCGCCTTTGTATATCTCTACTGGTGTCGTTATTGGCAGTCTCCAATGAGCCCAGATACACGAATTCGTCTACCGCCTCGATTTCATCACCGTCGATCTGAACTCGTGCTAGGAGGCTAACATTGTCTTCTCGTGCGCCTCTTCTTTTCCTGTTTTCAACGCATTAATCGCAAGCCCAATCCTACCAGCTTCAGCCTGAAGTCTGATGTATGTTTTTGTCATCGTCTCAAAATTACGTGCTACGATATCAACGTCGTCGGCGAAGCCAAAAACTTGGACAGACTTCCTGAAGATCGTGCCACACGTGTCTATCCCAGCTCTACGAATCACACCGTCCAGTGCAATGTTAAAAACTCTCCGAGATTCGAAGGGTCTCTAGAGTGCCCCTGAGACTCGGGCGATACACATCACTCGATCCATCGATGCTAATGGTAGCCATACTTAATACTCTAGTAAAGAGTAGACAATGAAGGTAGAGGATGTTCAAAAAGTTCGAATACAATAGGGGCGACCCCCGTGTAGTGCTTAACATCCATACCTCTCAAGCCAAAGTCACGAGTTCGAATCTCACCCCCGGAAAAGTTACGAAAATACCCAAAAAGTATGCCCAAAATGATCGGCTGTGGCGCCGACGTTGGTTAGCATACCCCGTCCCACATAAACATCCCGCAGTTCCAGAACACCGCGTCGGTGATGGTTTAGGAGCCGTATCCAGGCGTAGGAAGCTCCCAATGGTGTTTATTGAGAAAAACGTGAAAATCAACGCTGCGTTTTATAAGCCCGTGGTTCTGGAGAAGGTCGCGGCCCCGGCATTTCGGCACCTCTACGGGAAGGATCATTACGTCTTTTAACAGGACGGAACACCAGCCCACACGGAGAATATCGTCCAAGCATGGTATCGGAAGAATTTGATTAATTTTCTCGATAAGACTTTGTGGCCTCGCAGCACCCCGGGCTTAAGTCACCTGGACTTTTATGTATGTAGTGTATTATTTACATCTGCCAAGTTTCATAGTTAAACATTCAGTAGTTCCAGTCATGTCGTCGAAACAAGAAATTGTCCGTGAGAAAATTTTGTTCACTCACAATCAAAATCCAGGGGCGTCCCACCGGTGGATTGCTTAAAGGCTTGGAATTGCAAATACAACTGTGTCTCGTGTAATAACAATCTTCAAGTAGCGTCTGAGTGTCCAAAGGAAGGAAGGGAGTGGTCGTAAAAGTGGTCCAATGGACAGTAAAATGGCCAGGAAAGTCGTACAACAATTCAAGAACCGTCCAAACATGTTAATTCGAGATGTCGCTAAAAAGTCTAAGGTGTCAGTCGGTTTTGTGCAGAAAACCATGAAGCGTGCTGGGTTACATGTTTACAAAGTGCAAAAAGCCCCAAACCGGAATGAAAAACAAAACATCGCTGCGAAAACCCGCGCCCGGAAACTTTACACGAAGCTGCTCACCAAATCCGGTTGCATCGTGATGGATGACGAAACATACGTCAAGGCCGACTTCCGTCAACTTCCTGGGCAAGAATATTTCGTTGCCAAGTCGAAGTTCGATGTTCCGGAGGATGTTCGAAAGAAGAAACTATCGAAATTTGCAAAGAAGTTTCTAATCTGGCAGGCGATTTGCGGATGTGGTGAAATAAGTGCTCCCTTCATCACTTCCGGAACAATAAACGGTGCGATTTACACGGAAGAGTGCCTTAAGAAGCGTCTCTTGCCATTCATTAAGAAGCACAAAGGATCAACTCTGTTTTGGCCTGATCTAGCATCCTGCCACTACGCTCGAAACGTATTGGAGTGGTACCGAGCCAACGGAGTCAATTTTGTGCCAAAGGATATGAACCCACCAAATTCACCGGAACTTCGTCCAATTGAAAAATTCTGGGCAATTATGAAAACGGAACTTCGCAAACATCCCAAAACTATAAAAACAGAGCTAGAATTGAAGAAAATTTGGATAAAAACAACAAAAACACTGGGAAAATCGGTTGTACAAAATTTGATGGGTGGAGTGAAAAGGAAGGTATGGGCATTCGGGATGGGAGACGAAAATGAATAAAACAAATGTTGTAAATCAAAACTCATTAGTAGTTCTTCATTCCCTGAAAATTTCAAGAAAATCCGATAATCAGTTTAATTTTGATGAGTATATATGTGTGTGCCATTTTTATCGAATACACCCTTTACAATGGGGGCGACCCCGGTTTAGTGCCTAACATCCACACCTCTCACGCCAAAGTCACGAGTTCTTATCTCTCCGCCGGAGAAGTTATGAAAATACCCAAAAGGTATGTCCAATATAATTGGCTGTGGGCACCGACGTTAGTCAGCATAACCCGTCCCACATAAACATCCCGCAGTTCCAGAACACCGCGTCGGTGAAGGTTTAGGAACCGTATCCAGGCGTAGGAAGCTCCCAATGGTGTTCATTGAGAAAAACGTGAAAATAAACGCAGCGTTTTATAAGCCCGTGGTTCTGGAGAAGGTTGTAGCACCGGCACTTCGGGACCTCTATGGCAAGGATCATTACGTCTTTCAATAGGACGGCACACCAGCCCACACGGAGAATGTCGTCCAAGCGTGGTATCGGAAGAATTTGACTGATTTTATCGATAAGACTTTGTGGCCACGCAGCTCCCCGGGCTTAAGTCACCTGGACTTTTATGTATGGTCGTACATGCTGACCAAGCCGAGCGAATATCAAGTGAGAATTATGTACCAATTTAATAAGCTCATTTTCAAGATCTGGGACAAGATGCCGATGGACCAGGTGCGTACCGCGTGCAATTTTTTTGAGAAACGTCTCGTCTATGAGACATCTTAAATAAATGAATAGATAAATGAGAAATTCAATACATATTGCGATCAAACATTAAAACCCTTCCAAATGATTGAATAAAAAAGACAAAATCTCATAACAAATTGAGTTTCATTGGATTCTAACATGGTTATGACCTTCACTGGTTTAGTTTTTGATAGCAAAATACACTGAAAAAAAAAATCAATGGGACATGAAAAAGTTTTCATTAGAAAAATTTTGTTTCCTTAAAAGTGCCCATCTTGTGATGAATGAACGGTTGGTAGGGAACATAATTACCTATCTTGAGACAACATTTCATCGAAATCATAAATGGTGTTTTTTTAAATCGACTTTGAATTTTTTAAAGATTGTTTTCAGTGGCTCATTTTGGATTTTTTTCAATATATATATTTTTTAAACTTGACTTATTTTGTGATAATCACTCATGTAACACTTTTTTGTAGGAGTAGTCATTTTTTTATTAAACACATTTGAAGAAAAAAAAACAATAAAAATGTTTTAGCCATTTTCAAAAGTCAGTCTAGAAAAAAAAAAAAGAAGAAACTAAGTATGCAAAGTGGCGTATCTAGTCATGGTCTACACACGCAGAAAGTTTCGTTGTATTCTGAGAGGGTGCTGCCAACTCCGAATACGATTTGGGGCGAAAACCGTCTATTACAAGTATCACTTAACGATGAAAACGAATCACGGCGAAAAAAACCAAAGTGGAAATCAAATTCGAATCACAGTCTCTTTTACGAGTTTTACGGATGAAGTGAGAAGCGTAATAAAGCCCAGTGCTTTCAAATAATTGATCACTCTCAAGTCTTCGATCAAAATATATTCCGAAAGTACTTCTACGGTTCTTCCTTGTGTTCGAATACTTTGATGAACTACGTTTCATGAAAATTGATAAAATCAAGAAATTAAAAAAAAAGCGTGCTTTAATTAATCCAGTACTGTACTTAATGAATGTTTCGTAGTTGGACAAATTGTACACACAATAGGACATCGTTTTGAAATGAAATAGAAAACATCCATCGATGGAAATCGAATCAACAGATTTTCGATGAGCTGAAGATTTACAAAAAAAATCTAGCAATCTATTCATTTAACATCTACGAACATTCGATATAGAGTCATCTGTTAATATTTGAAATATTAATGAGATCTAAAGGAAAAACCTCAAATGAACTCGAAGCAATTTACATTTCGTAAAGCCACTTCTTTAACAAACTAATCTTTATTATGGTAATACTCAGAAGTTTGTTTTTGCCGTTTGAATCTGTCTCATTACAAGTATTATTAAAACGACAAAGACGATAATAACCAACCTAATTTACAAATTTAATCTCATTCAACTCTCTTGTTATCAGTTTTTAAATCGTTCGCAAAACATGGTTGTCACAAATAACTGAATTACAACTAGTTCCCCGCATCTCAAAAGCCTCGGACATAAGCTCTCGAAAATTAACGATATCAACTGAACGATCCTCGGTGCCATCCACAAAACCGACCTGAACATATAAGATCGGACAATCCCAGTCTCGCGGTTAAATTAGCAACGATGCTGAGTCTGATTTTTTTTTGGTAAATTCCATTGTGGTATTTTTAATGAAGAGAAAGGGACCGTCTTGTTTGTCAGGTTTCTCCCACTGGAGCGGAAAAAAGGCTTCGATTCGATCTGAAGAAGGCAGCGAGAAAAGCTAAATTTAGAACTTCGAAACCCGCCGGCAGCTCCTTGGCCCCATCTCCTCTCCGACGACGACTCCGATAAAGGAAGAAACGGTCGCTTGACCTCTCTTGGTGGCGAATTGAAAGTTGCCTCCAGAAAGACGATGCCTGCTTTCTGATTTCCAGCCTTTAAATGTGGCTTGCTTGCACTCACTCGCAGCAACCAACTTGCCATCGGGCTGGATGGCGGAAAAAATTAAAATAAAAAAAAAGTGAAAGAACTATACTAATGCCTCAATTTATGTTGAAGGATTTTGACGCTTAGCGTGAATTGCCATTAAAGTTAAGAGATTGCTCGGCGCTGATAGGTTCATTTGCCCTACTCTTCTTGCTTAGCGAGGAAAACGTATGCCTGTTAGGCGAGCGCGGAGAACCTTCAAGAGTGTGTAAAATGCATTCTTCTTCCTCGGGCCAGCCAGACAGCCGAGAAATCACACTGTAAGATGCGTGAAATGTCGGGAAAAATGGTGTTCTTACCAGAAACCTGCCCCAAGCGTAGCCAATTTTCCTAACGCCCATGACAGAGGAGAAGGGGGGGGAGGAGCCCAGCTTCATCGTGGGTTCTGGGTGGTTGATTACATTTGTTCGAGATTGCCGATAATTGCCCATTATGTTTGTATGTGCCAACTACCGTTTGATGCTTTCATCCTAGCAGTCGGGTAGATCACCAACCAGGGCCTAAAATCATCAAAATCAAAGCCCTCTTTGATCCCTCTCGAGTTCCGCGAAAACTAAACCTTGATTTTTGTTGTGCCTTTCATGCTAAAAGGTGGTAAGCAGCAAGTTTGCCTGTGGTGGGGGCGGGGGGGGGGGCACGCCGATCGGTGGGTAGTGAGTGAGTGAGTGAGTGAGTGAGTGAGCAAGCGTGCGCGCGCGATGGGAATTCAATAATAATGGATCGATGAAGCATGTGATTTTTTCCCTCCTTGCCGTGCTGGATGCGGAGATTTGCCCCGGGAGCATCGGAGGAAAGTGCTTTCAGGTTCTTAATTTGTACGTTTTGCATTTCACGGTCGTGGTCGTGGCTGTGGATGGGGGCGGAGATGGAGGGGTCTTCCTGCGAAAGGTTATTCTTTTACAGTTAACGAAAACAACCACACATGCGGCTTCGGATGGAAGGCTCTTTTTTTTTTCTTTCGCTGCCTCGATGTGAGCTATTCTCGTTCGCTCTTCGGCTGGTTAGCAACCTTTTATGGCGGAGGTTCGACCGAGGTCATTTTGGAGAATTCCGAAACGTGGATTTTGGCATTCGGGAAGGGGATGTGGTAGGTGCTTCAGGCGGTTGGTTGGACGGTGCAATAAATATTATGACCGATTGTCACCGATCCGATTGACATGGAGCTGTGTTTTTATGTTGCGATTTTTCGGGGGAGTCCGATAAAATGATTGGCAGTCTTTTGGCGGTAGATTATGAAAATTGAAAATTGATTTAATTAGGTTCGAATGCCGGGGATTGAAGCTGGAATTTTATGGAGTTATGGAGTTTGAAGCACTTTTGTGGGAATGGTAAATTTGTCTGCATGTCAATGAGGTGGCGTCATCTTTGAAGTGTCCTGCTTTTTTTCTGTACAAAAGTGGAACTCTTTCCAATGGTCATTGAGTTGCAACGCGCTCCCACCGCGAAAACTGGCGCTTGAACCTAGCTATCTAACACTGTACAGGAGGAAATGCCAGTCGGTTAGCCAGTCGGTAGCTTCAGAGCAGTCGGTTTTCCAGAAAGAAGGGGGTTGGTTTAGGTTGCTTCCATAAGAACCATATTGTAGCTGTGGTTGATTCAATAGATTTTAACACTTGAACTCTACAACGACCCGGAGTACCTAGAACAACATTTATAAATGAAAATAAGTCGAAAACGACGCGCACTAGTACTATAAATCAGCGAAGACATTGAACAATGTTAGGGGCATTACATTAGTCTTGGTTAAAGTAATGGCAACGAACTATCGAAACTCCAGCAAAATTTGGAGAACCTCTAGAACATCTTATATAGAGAGAAATGGACTATATTCCATTTTTATAGTCTCTTTGAGGCTGCTTGGGTATGCTGCGTTGCAAAAAACAGTAGTACAGTCATGGTTGATCTAGTAGATCATTTGATGTGAACTCCAAGATGATTTGGAGAACATAGGATATCTGATATGCAGAAAAATATATTGCTTTTTATGCACATAGCCTCCGTGAGTCTGTTTGAGTATGCTTCCTCCGTAAGAACTATATTATAGCTGTGGTTGATTCAATAGATTTTATGACTTGAACTCCACAACGACCTGGATTACCTAGAACTACACATATAAATGGAAATAGGTCGAAAACAATGCGCACTGGTACTACAAATAAGCTAATACATTATCGAATGCTTGGGGGAATTCCACTAGTCTTGGTTGAACTGATGATAACGATGTATCTAAACTCCAGCACAATTTGGAGAACCTAGAACATCTTATATGGAGGTAAATATATTATAATCCCTTTGTATAGCTTTTTGGAGTCTGCTTGGGTATGCTGCGTTTCTAAGGACAGTATCCCAGTTATGGTTTATCGAGTATCAATTGACCTGAACTCCCGGACAATTTGGAGAGACTTGAACGACTGGTACGAATGAAGATGAATGACAGATAATTATTAAACTCTTTTTCAACATTGTTGGACATGTTTCTTGTATGTAGGTCCTATGCTCAGATAACATAGCGACATGACCAACATTCCAGGAGAGTTTGAACGACCTAGAACATCCCAAAACATATATTTATTCTCATTTGTATGCTTTTCATGTACCATTTGGGTTGAAAACTAACTAAAAACCATATATCCGTTTGTAAAAAAAGTGAAAAACAAAAACTACTCCAATATTATCA
Organism: Aedes japonicus; assembly: GCA_034211315.2. NCBI lineage: Eukaryota > Metazoa > Arthropoda > Insecta > Diptera > Culicidae > Aedes > Aedes japonicus. The sequence continues at coordinate 40,365 of JASCZW010006461.1, read as the reverse complement.
TGAAAAATACCCTCAAAGCCACCTACTTTCAGCCACAATACGAAGCGGGGATGGGTTGGAGGGAAGTACATGTATCTAAAATTTAGAACTACCATTTTCCTTGATTTTAGTGAAACTTTCAGCTGGAAAGGTAAAGGCGTCATTGTCAAATAAAATGTAAATTACGAAAAAATTACAAGGAAAAACGGAACAATTGGCGAAGACCACAGTGACTTAAAAAGACTTGCGATTACGTGGAATTGTAAATCTCTCAGCCGGTGGTTCTCTACGGACATGAGAATTCTACCACGCTTGAAGAAGACTTGCAAACACTTGGTGTATTTGAGGAACGCGTGCTTAGTACCTTCTTTGGCGGTGATCAGCCATGAACGGTGTGTGGCGGCGAAGTATGAATCACGAACTCACTCAACTCTATAGCAAGCCAAGTATTCTATAATTTGCAAAAACTAGAAAGATCCGGTGGGCATGGCATGTTGCGGGACTGCCAGATGACAATGCCACAAAGAAGAGCTTCCGATAACAGATACCATTTTTGCATTAGTATGATAAATACAATCATAACCTATGCCCAGGGAGTTGAGAAATTTTCTTTAACGAAAAATTCCTAGACCCAACTGGTAATCGAACCCAGCTATCTCCAGTATGGCTTTGTAGCCACACCTTTACCGACTGAGCTAAGGGAGGACCAAAGATGGTGTTCGCTTCAAATTCGGTTCAAAAGTGAAAATTGAATCCGTGTTATCTAAAGATCAACCAGCTGACCATCGCTCATGTCGATGCAAACCGATTTAGTAGGACTGTTTGGCACCGTCCAATTAGCGAATTTAGAAAGATGCTCAATAGCCACGCCTATCATCCACATAAACATGTCAATGCTGTATAAAAAAGATTATTTTTTTAAATTTTTATAAGCATACACAGCTCGAGAGAGTAGTGTGAATATCTGTTCAATATAATGCACATAAATGAGCGTCATACAACATAAAAAATTAAATTTAACATAGTTTAAAGTTCTGGGACATTCCATACATTGCCGATAATATTGTATGCAAAAACTCATCTTTGTTAGAACTATTTCATGCAAGTTGCTGCTTCGTGTGGAATGAAATACAATTTTACATCAGAACGAAAATTCAGATTTTTTCTCTGTGTAGCACGTCATAGCCTAGATCACTTGCACATAGTTTTGGAAGAGTGTCCTAGGGAGTGTCATCATATGGCATCTCTAATTATATGGGACTCTTATGAAAAGATCCAAAAGTGTTAAATAAGAGCATCCAGGACGCACATCAATGCGAGGTCGATTTCGATGCTTGATTATTACGCCGTTGCATCCTTACGCGAGATTAACGACATTGTGAACGAAAATGGACAATCTCTAGAATGCGTTAAAGACAAAATACATGAAAGGAAGAGGTTCACGAAAATGTACCCTCCCACATCGAGTTTCCGAATTATCGAAGGGATAAACAAATTCATGTATTCGAGCTCATTGGGGACTGCCGATAATGACACCGGAAAAGAGATAAAGCTCGATTCAAAGTAAATCTGGACGCACGGTTCAATACACCACCGCGTCCCTGGTGGTTGGCACAAAAAACGTTTGAAAGGCATTTGTTGATGTTTCATTGACGAAGAAATTGGTGAAAATTTTTCCTCGATTAATCTACGCATCTCGAAAGTACGGATCATGGAACTTGAGAAAAGAAAATTAATTGTGCACAAACATCTACAGAATCCTTCGTGGTCTTCCTCAAAAATAGCAAAAGTGTTCAAATTCCCAAAATCAACGGTGTGTATTGTAATAAAACGTTACAAGGATACTCTGAGTGCGGATAGAGTACACCACATCTATCATAAAATTGGCACTAGGGACAAAGAGTTGAGGAGAAAGGTGTTGAGGTACGTGAAAGGCAACTCAGGTGTCTCTATACGTGATTTGGCAAAGAAATACGATTCCAACTTTCCACCGTGCGTAACATTCTTTCAAGAGAAAGATATAAGTCTTTTTGTGCCAGTAAACATCCGAATCGCTCCCTGAAGCAAAATTTAGTGGCCAATAAGTGAGCACGATTACTATACCAACGAGTTTTGACGAAATTTGAAGGCTGTATTCTAATGGATGGCGAAACATATGTCAAAATAGATTATAAACAAATCCACGTACGAAAATTTAACTTTCAACTGGTCGTAGGGATGTACCTTCTAGGTATCAATTTGTTTTTGCTGATAAGTTTGCTCGGAAACTAATGATTTGGCAAGGAATCTGCAGTTGTGACCTTAAAACCAAGGTTTTCATCACATCTCACACAATGACGTCGAAGGTTTACATTGAAGGGTGTCTGAAAAAGTGGATTTTATCCTTCATTTGGCAACACAAGACCAACGACATAAGGAGGTTCTAGAATGGTATGCTGCAAACAATGTTAATTTCGTCGCCAAAAAGATTAATCGTCCGAATTGCCCTGAGTTCAGACCGATCAAAAAATATTGGGCAATTGTGAAGCGAAAGCTTTGAGGATGCGGTTAAGAAACGACAAATGCACAACAAATGCGTTTAAAGTATATCGTTTGAAAGCTGAATAAATACCCTTATGTTTGACGTTTCGATCAACCGTGCATATTGTTTAATTCTTGAGTTATGATCACTCAAATGCGTCTAAATTTACTTTGAATCTGACTTTACAATAGCGCATTATGGTTGGCTATCGTACCTTCTTTGGGCTCCGAAGGACGCTCGAACAAAGTTCACCAAACAACAGAGTTGATCATCTACAAGACTCGTGGAGGACCAACGCGCCCTTGGTGTCTTTGAACGGAAGTTGTTGCGTGCAATCGAAGATGGAAGACGGAACGTGGAGGAGGCGAATAAATCACGAAATGAATCTATTGCTAGGGTGATCCCCCACCGTTCACACTGATCGGTAGACTACGGTGGGCTGGGCTGACTGTAAGAATTTCGGACGACAGCGCATTTAAAATGATTCTCGATAACGATTCGACGGTCAAATAGTAAGAGGCACTCCTCGAACAAAGTGGATGCATCATGTAGAAGGCGACCCCTGTGGACCCTTCGCAGACTGCGAGGCTACCGAAGTTCCGAATAGAACGAAGACAACTTCTGTGAACAGCAAAGTGCACCCTGACCCTAGCATCATTGGACCTTGCCCCCATTTTCTTCAGGATTCTCCCGTATGAAATAAAGAAGGCGCAATACTCTACTCCGAAACCTCGGAAAATAGAAAAAAGTATCTGCTTTTTTTATTAAAAAGTCAAAGAGATCATCTCATTATAATGTCACAGTCGATAATCAGCTACAATGAAATAAAGATACTCATCCAATACCAAGCCTTCTAGCAAAGTTTTGGCCTTGTAGCTTATTACTTTGAACGTAAACTTGAACATCAACATTAGATAGTTTTAAAGCATTGAGTTCATTGAGGAACCTCGGAGAAGCGAAGAAGTTTTCAGAGAACTGTGGAACTTCGTGAGGCGATTTGCGGATGTGGTGAAATAAGCGCTCCCTCAATCACTTCCGGAACAATCAACGGTGCGTTTCATAAGAGTCATCCCTCAGTTTTGGCCTGATCTAGCATCCAGTTACTACGTTCGAAATTTTTTGGAATGGCCAGCAGAGCCAACAGAGTCAATTTTGTGTCCAAAGATACGAATCCACCAAATTCATCGCAACTTCACCCAATAGAAAAATTGTGGGCAATCATGAAGACGGAACTTCGCAAACATGCCAACACTATTAAAATAGAGCTGAAGATGAACAAAATTGAGGTGAACACAACAAAAACACTGGGAAAATCACTTGTACAAAATTGTATGGGTGAAGTGAAAAGGAAGGTGCAGGCATTCGGAATAGTAGATGAAATTTAAGAAAACAAATTTTGTAAATCATAACTCATTGGTAGCTTTTCATTCCCTGAAAACTTCTAGAAAATCCGATATCGATTTAATTTTGGTGAGTATATAATTGTGTGCCATTTTTATCGAATACACCCTTTAACAGCTAGGTACGATTATTTGGCTTTGGCAGACAGTTTGTAGCCAAATTAGGAGAACCACCATCAAATCACTATATCTTTTGAAATATTGCACGTAGGAGCGGGGAGTCTTTGGTGAAAAAAAAACTATGATTCGTGTTTACATTCCATGCTTAGTGTTCAAGATGGCAACAAAAGAATAGCATGTAAGCAAGCGGATTTTGTACGGACTTAAGGCAAAACCTCATTTGGTCAATACGGGTACCTGCAAACAAAATCTGAATTTACCTAAAGCCACTGTTCCCGGTGTGTTCAAATCTTTTTCGGAGCGTCTGACGTCGAGAGGAAAACGAAAATAATACAATAAATGGGATCCTGTCATGGGCCAAGACGTGAAGAGGATTTTGAAGGAAAACCTGAATCTCTCTGACCGAACGGGGGCTTCACCAGGTTTTGTCCAAAAATCAAAACAGCGTCTGGGATGGAAGTCGTATAATGTTAATACTTACTTATGCAGATCCAACGTCCTATTAGGATCGTACCTGCGTCACGATATGTCTCCATAAAATTCGGTTGAGTGCTGCTTGGGGAACGTCACTAAAAAATTGACTTTTTATAACCCCCCTGTCCTGTCACGTTTTTTATATGGACCTTCATTTTTTTTTGTGGATGGCTCGCCCCTTACTGTGTGACATAATTAATGGACCTTCCCTGTCTCCAGTTCCTTGAATGTCCCACACTTCCAAGGTATTGCTCCACTTGGTTTAACCACCTAGCTCGCTGCGCTCCCAAGCGTCATGTACCGGTCGGATTCAAGTCAAACACCATTTTTGCGGGGTTGTTGTCCGACATTCTAACAACATGTCCCGCCCATTGTATCCTTCCAGCTTTAGCGACTTTCTGGATACTGACTGTGTTCGCCATAGAGCTGCACCAGCTCGTAGTTCATCCTTCTCCTCCATACGCCGTTTTCACATACACCGCCAAAGATGGTCCTAAACACGCGTCATTCGAAAACTCCAAGTGCTTGCAGGTCCTCCTCGAGCATTGTCCACGTCTCATGCCCGTAAAGAACTACCGGGCTAATCAGCGTTTGGTACATGGTACACTTTGTACGGGGGTGAAGATTACCAGACTTCAAGGTATTGTGGAGTCCATAGAAAGCACGACTTCCGGTAATAATGCGTCTCCGAATTTCTCTGCTGCAGTCGTTATCCGATGTAATCAATGATCCGAGGTACACAAACTCATCTACCATCTCGAACTCATCTCCGTCGATTGTCACAGTTCTGCCTATGCGAGCTCTATAACGCTCGGTTCCTCCAGCCAGCAGATATTTAGTCTTTGACGCATTCACCTTCAATCGAACCTTTTACGCTTCACGTTTCAGCTTGGAATGCCAATCAGCTATCACTTGGAACGTTCTGCCGACAAAGTCCACGTCGTCTGCGAAGCCGGATTCATTGATCCTATTGCCTTCTAGCGCAATGTTGAACAGGAGACAGGAAAGACCATCGCCTTGTCGAAGCCTTTGGCGTGTTTCAAACGAGTCCGATAATGCATCCGATATCCTCACGTAACACTGTACACCATCGTAGCCTTGATGATTCTGGTCAATTTCCCGGGAAAATAGTATATAGTATCGTATGCGGCCTTGAAGGCGATGAATAAGTGTAGAGTAGGGACTTAATATTCACGACACTTTTGGGGATCTCACGCATTGCAAAGGATTTATTACAATCGTATACGACAAACAGAACTTGGCAGCAAAATCACGGGCTGGACGTTTGTACTGCGAATATTTGACGAAGTTTTCATGAATTGTTATGGACGATGAAACTTATGTCCTGGAGAATTTCAAGCAGCTTACAGGGCTGGTTTTTTATTTTGCTATGGCCAGAAATGCTACAGCTGAGCATTTCAGAACGAAGAAGGCATCGAAATTTCCCCAAAAATACCTTGTGTGGCAAGCAATTTGCACGTGTGGCAAAAAACTATGCTAAAACTGTGATGGAGTAGTACCAAGCAAATCAAGTGAACCTCAAACCCGTCAAATTGCCCAGAGCTACGACCAATCGAGAGATATTGGGCTCTGTTGAAGCGGAAGCTTTCTGGAAAAAAACAAGGAATCAAAGACATCAAACACTTCCAGCAAATTTGGACAAAGACGGCTTCGACGATTTCTGAAGAGTCTGTTCAAACCCTAATGGACAGAGTTAAGCGCAAAGTTCGAAAATTTTATGCAAATACCGAATAACTATGTTTTGTCTTCACGAATTGTTAAAACACATCCCTAAATCTGAAATAAACAACTACGACGGAAATATAATGCGAAATTTATGTTTTATTCATGTTTTGAGGTGTCCGGATTATTGCCGATACAGACCTTACCAAATAACTATGTTTTAAATACATAAATTGTTAAATCATATCCCATGAATCTGACATAAACAACTACAATGATATATGAAGCGAAATTTGTGTTTTAGTTAAGTCTTTGGATTATGGTGGACCTTATGTAGTTTCCAAAGCTAAGCTTTTCATTCCAGTAATTGTAAGCTTTCGGGATTTTCTGGTGTTCAAAACAACACAAAATTGCTACCAATGCGCTCCAGCCAAAAAATTCCCAACCAATCATTCGTTAATCAACCAAACATTGATAATAAATCTCGACCCAAGCAGCAAAACCCCCGAACACAAACGACCTCTCAACTCGACAAAAACACCCACTTTCCAACAGCTACAAATTCACATTTAATAACATTATTGAAACGAATTTAATCCGACACGCCATTTAACAAATAGTAGCTACTAAGCGAAGCGCGCGCTTTGAATAATTGGCTCGGGAAAACTTCACCCACCAGAGTGCCAGCTTCGGCGCTCTTCCCCTCTCCCTTCATCTTTTTTCCCACCACCCACTCTCGAATCACCATGTTCTCATTAATATTCACACACAATTTAAAGACAAAAAGTAAACATCAGGCAGCCGAAATCCACACGGAAAAATCAAGCGAGCCGAAATCGAGCCGGAGATGGGAAACAGACACCTTTTTCTGGCCGCCTGCCATTGCCCAAGCAGCGCAAAAACAAGGTGCCATACTGCGGCAAATAACCATCCCTCTCCCTCGTTCAATTTCCACCCGCAAGAAAGGAAACAACATCCGGCGGTTCTTCTAGATTGTGGAACTGTCGAGTAGACGCATCTAATTATGTCATTCGGGGCCGTTCTGCTCTTTCACCGCACGCACAGTCATAACAATCAACCGACATGTGCCTCTTTATGGAATTACAAATATTGGTAAAAACATGATCATTTATTAAAGAGGTTGTGCGCCCTACCCTAGTTGGTATTTTTTTTTTTATTGTATATTCCCTTTCCCGTCGGTTCCAGCGGGGGAAAAGGATGAAAGTAGGCAGCATCCTAGAATGTGCCATGCCAGGGGCCAGGAGCTCAGTGTGATATTGTGTTGAATTATGTAGAACGTGGGGCTGGGATGCATCGAAGGCGGCTGCTGGCATCATAAAAGGGAGAATGTGCGAGCAAGAGCGAGAGGGAGTGCAAGCGGGCGAAAAGGAAGGATGTCGTCGTTTCCGAGAATGGGTCGAGGATGTTGCTTATAGCGTTTCCTGGAGATGCTCGCTGGGGATGGATTTCGAGTGGGGATTATCGGAGGGAAAGGTTTCGGAGGGTTGCAGGGAGAGGGGGGATGTCCGTTCGGCGAGATTCAACCCTGTTGGGGCCTGCACACATCAAATGCGACGACCTACAGCCGCGAGCAAGAGTGAGACAGCTGCCCAGCATCACAAATGCAAACACCCGGCGTTCTGACATTTTCCGCATAATACAACCCCAAAAAAGGGGACGAAAATCGAACGGAAAACAAAAATCCGCACGTTTCTGCAGGACGACAAAACAGAACAGAACAGAACAGAGCGCACCAGGGCCGATTTGTCTGGGCAGGATAAAACAGCGCACCACCGACTGCAACAATGGATTGGGGGTGGCGAATTAGATTGTTGTTGCCGACATTCGACTTCAACAGCGGCCATAAAAAGCAAAGGCAACAATAGAGTGAAGCAAGCCTTCCCGGTACGCACCAGAAGGGGCATAAAGTCGGTTCTCCCCCTCACTGACTGCCGGCTCGGATTATTCTATAAAGCTAGGCCAAAACTCCCCAACGATGGAGACGAATGTGCGAAAACATCAAATATTTTCTCGACTCTATTGTAGTCGAGTTATTTCTAGAGTAAATAATCTGACATTGACACTCACCCACCGATTCAACTTCCTCCTCTACTTTGGCAGGTTGTTTCGCTTGCTATGATTTGTTTGCGTCTTTTCGTTCCTTCGATGATGGTTGGGATGATAGACGATTCTTTCCACCGATCTGGAGGGTGCTGTTTTTTCCTCCGCTCTCACTTGATTGTCGACGGCGGAGGAAGGGGGTTGCAATCCTCACCCCTCCTATGGTGTAATAACACTTATGTTAACGACGACAATCTCCGTATTGACGGCTGATTTGCTATGGGGGGAAATTGAACGATTGCTTCGTGGGAGGAGACACTACAATCCAACTCTGTCTGTGTCAGTCTCACCTGAATCTAATTTACAGCTTAATGCATCCGTGGAAAAGTAATACCGGGAATCCTTTTAGCACTAAATTAGCATAAATCATCCGAATCACACTTGATCACCGAACCGAAAAATGCGACTAATTTGCCGGTGGCAGACACGAGCAGCTTCATCACACCGGCCCCGAACCACTTTGATGATTCTGCAGCCTGTGATAGGATTCACCTTTACCAGGAACAAACACTCACACACAGACAGGCAGAAAGCGCGACGGCAATCAGCCAATTTTGTCAGATTTTTCCAATAAATTAGCACACACAAAACTTCACCACTCGTCGTTGTCGTCGGCGGATTATTCCGGTTCTGAACGTTACGAGAGAACACAAAAGTGCACAGCTTCCGCATCCGCGGTGTGAATCGTTCTACTCTCCAACAGGGAAATGGTTTTGAACTTTTCTTCCGGCCGGCATCCTCATCGGTTTGCCGAATAGTGTATGTATCCTTTTTGCTGAGCATCAGTTTAGGTTCTCCCGTTCTCTCTTCCTGCGAGAGGAGGACATTGCGAAGCGCTCCGAGAGGATGCAAAAAGAACGGCGCTCCCATTGAGCAGGCGAAGGAAATTGGGGAAATTCGAAGGATGCTTTCCCCTAGATGGAGACTCGGAGGAAGGATGAGAACTCTCATCGGTTCTCAGCAGCGGAGGGATGTGAGTGGGTGGTTGATGGGTTACCGTACGGGAAGTTTGAGGATGACTTTGAAATTTAACACTAGAAAGATCGGGGGTAAAAGACGAACGATGAAAACCGATTTCTTCCAGCTCAAACCCTTTTTAACATTTGTGTTTTTTTCGCATAGGGTAACTGTTCCTATGTTGGTGCATTACATATGTTTTATAACAATAACCCTCTCCCTATTAACATTCCATTACATGTGATACATATGAGGAGTCGCAGAGTTCTCTCCATTTCTCTTAAATATGTGTTGGACTAACTGCTATGCGGAAAATCCGCATTTCCTGCATATAATTTTATTAGAATATTACATATTCTATTCCATTATTCCATCCATTCGATGGAAAGCGATTATCAATCCTTTCCGTGGGTTTCGTGAGTGACTACAGCAGAATCTTTACTGTTTGAAATCAGTTCTAAAACTCGCTATCCTAACCTGTCTTGTGATTTACAGCTCATAAACCACTCCCACTCGTGAGTGGCCCAATGGCATCCCTATATTGGTTTAAATTGGTTCTCAAAGTCGCTGTTTTAATGTATCTCGTACTCCACAGAGATAAACCACCCAAACTTGAGAGCGGCTCCAACAGCATCTTTACTGTTGGTTATAATAGGTTCTCAAATTCTATTTTTTAACGAATTGGCATATCCTACTGAAATAAACCACCCGCATTTGTGAGCGGGCCCAATAGCATCCTTACGGTTGGTTTACATCGGTTCTCAAATTTTATTTTTTAACGATTTTTTGTATACTGCTGACATAAACCACCAAAACTTACTAGTGGCCCCAACAACGTCAATGCTGTTTTATTTTTAATCAGTTCGTTTATTTGTTAGGCTCAGGCTTGTGTAACACTTTACGGAGCCGATGTTCAATATTGTTGTACACCAAATTGTAGCTTGGTGTACAAGAATATTGAACCGAGACCATAAAACCATGGTCTCGTCGAAACATTTGGAATAATGGAATGTAATTACCGCCCAAGAGAATAACTTGTCCAATCGTTTTGCCAACTTTGAAGAGAACTCTGACGTACTAATGGGAAAAATAAAACATGTGAAATTCTTCTTTCAAAAATCTCGTCTTCCTGTGCGCCCACCTTTGCTAGAGAGCCTTCTCATTGCCCCATATAAAGGTAATCTTAAATGATCTTTCGACCAACGCACACATCTGCTCCCTTATTTTTGAAAGAAAGTAAGATGAGGGGTTCCCTGTTTTCATCGAAATAATGGTCTACGGGCATTTAGGAAATCATCCCCAATGTGAAATTGATTGCTGCCAGCTCAGCAACATATACGAAACAAGGTTACTGAAGTTTCCGGAAGGCAGATGAGTATTCATTGTAAACACCGAAACCAGTGGATCTATCAGTGCCCATTAGTGAAAATTCTTCTATTGCAATTGACATGTTGGTACTTATCAATAAAAATATGGGGAATTAAAATAGGTCGAAGTTAATCTGGAACTCCTTGAATAGCCTGTTTCATGAAATCAAGGGAGGAACTGTGATAAGGGAAGTGTACACTAGGAGAGTTATAACATGGAAGACTAATATCGGATAACATATATAGATTTGTAAGAATCTTAACTAGGCACTCAAGTCGAGCATTTCTTCGAAGTTTTCAATCACAAGGTTGTTGCTGACTCCACCTCTGGATCAGTATTCTAGATGAGAGCTTCCAGAAGCAGTTCTATGTTCTCTCTATCTATCGAATAAGTTTTTCAGCATTTCAGCATAACATTTTCATTAAGGTTGTCTGAACTTCAACTACTATTCCTTAAAGAAAATCCATTTAACTTATAATTCTATTAGAATATTAGATACTCCATTCTATTATTCCATCCATTCAATGGAAGGAGATTATCTTTCCTTTCCGTGGGTTTCGTGAGTGACCTCAACAGAATCGTTACTGTTTAAAATCAGTGCTAAAACTCGATTTCCTAACTTGTCTTGAAATTCACAGCACTGGTATTTGTATTTTATTGAAATAAACCTTGTTTCCTACTGAAATAAACGTTCTTGTGAGTGGCCCAACAGCGTCCTTACTATTGGTTTAAATCGGTTCTCAAATTCTATTTTTAACGAATTTTTGTATCCTACTGAAATAAACCACCCACATTTGTTGGCGGCCCTAACAGCATCAATACTATTGGTTTCAATCGGTTCCCCAGCTCCCTATTTCGTACGTGTCTTGTATTCCACGCAAATGAGGCTTGTTTGTGACAAAATTTGGACAGATTAAATTTGGGATAAAACAAATTTGCTGTTAGTTCAATCCAAGATGCATTTTTTATTGATTTAACTGTGCATTATTAGTCATCTCAAAACTAACTACAGTAACTTAATTAGGCTGCATGGAGAAACTACTTTTGAGTTTAATCCAGCCATTAGGGTCCGTGCAGGCTTCTCTGCAGCCGATTTAGCTACTTTTGTCCAAGATTTTCGAGATTTTTCTATAGTTGTAGCTTGTTGTTTAAACTTAGCGAGTTCTCTCTTCACGAGAGCCCAATACCACTCGATAGGTCGCAACTCCGGGCAGTTAGGTGGATTCGCCTCTTACGGTACAAAATGCACTCCATTCGTTTTATATTATTCCCAAGCATCTTTAGCGTGGTGACAAGATGCCAAATCAGCCCAGAATAGTGAGGGAGTGTCATGGCTGCGTAGGAATGGTAATAATCGTTTCTTTAGGCATTCTTTACGGTATATTTCCTTATTTACCGTTCCATTAGTAATGAAGCTATGGCTTGCTCGAATACAGCTGTTTATTTTTCTGTACATTTTTATTTTTCTAGCCACAGTACGTACTGAAAGATCTGGTCTCTTCTGCAATATTTGCTTCACCTTTGCGTCCTTCTGGTGGTTCCTGAGAGACGTTTTTGTTCCGCTCCCAGTCCTCCTGGCTGTTGTCATACATGAATCGAAAGATTTAAGAACGCTATGGACAGTGTTTGCAGGAAAACCAAGCTTTTTCGCACTTGCTCTTCTTCTGACGTCATCTTTTTTAGATCCAAGATGACGTCAGAAGAAGAGCAAGTGCTTGAAGTATCACCAAAAATTGATTTTACACAATGAACAGACACGTTCACCAGTCTGCAAAATATTTCACGCTTTGATGAAGTATTTCCAGAGATATACGTATTTAGGGGTGTCCAGATTTTGTCGCGAACAAGCCTTAAACCACCCAAACTTGTGTGCAGCCCCAACACCATCCTTACTGTTGGGTTAAATAGGTTCTCAAATTCTATTTTTTAGTTAATTTATGCATCCTACTGAAATAAACCAGGGTCCTTCCTTAGCTCAGTCGGTAAATGCGCACCTACAAAGCAATACCATGCTGAAGGTGGTTGGGTTCGATTCCCGGTCTGGTCTAGGAATTTTTCGTTAAGGGAAACATCTCGACTCCCTGGGCATAGGGTATGATTGTACTTGCCATACAATCATACTAATGCAAGAATGGCACCTGGCATCGAAATATCTCAATTAACAACTGTGGAAGTGCATTTAGAACACTAAGATGAGAGCAAGCAATAAGCTAAATGCGAAAGCAATAAGCTTAAAACGACAAGATGAAGAAACTGAAATAATCTACCAACATTTGTGAGCGGACCCAAAAACATCCTTACAGTTGGTTTACATCGGTTCTCAAATTTGATTTTGAACGATTTTTTTATTATACTGCAATAAATCTCCCAAACTTGTGAGTGGCCCCAACAGCATTCATACCAGTGGTTAATTCGGTAATTCCACGTACTTTTTATTTTATTCAATAAACCACCCACACTTGTGAGCGGCCCCAATACCATCCTTACTGTTGGTTCAAATCGATACCAAAATTTGAAAAACTCCTTAATACCAAGGCCAGTTATCAAGTTATTCGGTCCTGCTCGGGTATGCTGTGCTCTTAAATACCAAGGCAGTTATCAAGATCCAAATTAGGTACTCATATGTTATTTTTTCCTGCTCGGTACCCTTTCTTATTTGACCCGCATCCGGACGGGGCGAGCGCCAGAATTGCCTTTGCTTTGAATCACCAGTTATTACGCATTGAGGATGTATGTTAGTCCCAAGCAACATCTGTTGGGTCTCTATGTAATAACAGCTGATCTGGCAATAACGAAGTAGCCACCTCGAGCGGTCAATCATACTCATGCTCATACTCATAGGGTTACTGTTCCTCTGTTAATCTTCTTGTGCCTATAGTTGATCTTCGCTAAATCATAAGATTGTTTATTGTTCTTAATAATGGTTGCTTTCCCACTTGCGTGTCAATTCAATAATTTCTGGTGAGATTAATTACACTGCACAGTGGTCCAGTAAGCTACTTTAGGCGGACATGAGGTTTTCAATGGAAATTTGTGGTATTAGAGCATTGGTTACTTCTGAGAACTTGTTGCAAACTAATTGTACTACAATTTGTATGAAATTATTTTGTTCTTGCAGTAAAAGCAAGAGTGGCGTATATTCTAACTTTTTTATGAGCCAATATCGTGAGATGATATGTTCAACAAAGTTGTAGAAATTGTTATTATAAAAAACTTTGTAGAACATATTTTTTGTCTAGCTTCAAAGCCTACTGCGATAATTCAGAATTTTAGTAAATAATCGTTTTTCGACTAAAAGTCATGCATTTTTAACTTTTACCAGCTTGCTATGTTTTACAAAGTTGTTTGTTTAGACATTTGCTACAATTTTGCTGAATACATCATAGTTGTATTTCTTCTTGTTTTCATTTGATAGTAAACTTTCAGTTCAATTTACGCCATACTATAGGTCTTACAACATGAAATGGAGCACCTGAAAAAAATATGGCATACCATGACTTGATTCAACACACCTTAGAGTACGTTTAAGGAGAATTTGGGAGAGATGATATTTTTCTATCTTTTTTAAAGCGACTTTCTGTAACATACAGTTTTCAATAAAAACATACATCAGGAGCTCAAACAGAATCAAAACACACAGAAATCATGGCTATCTCTGTTCAGTATATGACAATTACCAGGTGTTATCATAGAAAAACGCTTAATAGGATATATTATTCAACATAGCTGGGAAACTACAAGTTTGATCTTCAAAAGAGTCATTCAATCGCTTTACCGATCGCGAACAGATGTAACATTGTTGTGAATAAGTTCCAGTCACACTGTTCCTGTCCCTACAGTGCATAAGCTACTATTACACGGTAACGATATTATTAGGATTGCTGCTCTGCCTTTAGGGATGCTGAGTGAGGAAGCCCAGGAAACGAGGAATAAGTGCATAAGGAAGTTTTGGGAACGGCATTCAAGGAAGTTTAACCGTATTGTCAGCTTAGAAGACGTTTTCAAGTGGCTTCTTCTCACCAACGATCTCGTATCTCGCTTATCAACAGACGTACAACTCGTGGTGAGACACAGTTTGGTTTACCTGAACAAGCTCGAAACTCAATAAAAATTAACTAATATCCTATTAAGCGTTTTTCTATGAAACCACGTGGTAATTGTCATGTACTGAACATAGATAGCCATGATTTCTGTGTGTTTTGATTCTATTTGAGCTCCTGATGTATGTTTTTATTGAAAACTGTATGTTACAGAAAGTCGCTTTAAAAAAGATAGAAAAATATCATCTCTCCCAAATTCTCCTTAAACGTACTCTAAGGTGTGTTGAATCAAGTCATGGTATGCCATATTTTTTTCAGGTGCTCCATTTCATGTTGTAATGCCTATAGTATGGCGTAAATTGAACTGAAAATTTACTATAAAATGAAAACAAGAAGAAATACAACTATGGTGTATTCAGCAAAATTGTAGCAAATGTCTAAACAAACAACTTTGTAGAACATAGCAAGCTGGTAAAAGTTAAAAATGCATGACTTTTAGTCGAAAAACGATTATTTACTAAAATTCTGAATTATCGCAGTAGGCTTTGAAGCTAGACAAAAAATATGTTCTACAAAGTTTTTTATAATAACAATTTCTACAACTTTGTTGAACATATCATCTCACGATATTGGCTCATAAAAAAGTTAGAATATACGCCACTCTTGCTTTTACTGCAAGAACAAAATAATTTCATACAAATTGTAGTACAATAAGTTTGCATCAAGTTCTCTGAAGTAACCAAAGCTCTTATACCGCAAATTTCCATTGAAAACCTCATGTCCGCCTAAAGTAGCTTACTGGACCACTGTGCACTGTGATGAAATTAACTAGAAACTGTGGACTTAAATCATACGCAACGAACCATACATTTTACTGGAATTGCCAACAAGCTTCAAAGCTTGTGGGATTTGTATTGGTCGTGCTACCAGAGGTTGTTCAGGCGTAACGAGAGTTCTGTGAATTGAGGGTTCGATTCCCAGTTTCCAGGAACCTTGCGAAATTCATCTGCTGATCTCCTGGATGTTGTGAGTCAGGTGCGTTGTCTTTCAATAGTTCATTCAAAAAATGACCACCGAAAGCAGCTTGAATCCGGGAGCTAGAGAAGGATTGCTCTGTTGCAGACCCCATTTCCAAAAGTCTGGAGAGTTATGCACATTCCGATTGGATTTTGATTGGATTGGATTTGGATTGGATTTGTCACGATTCTCCATCTTTATGAATGCCTACTGACCTTTGAGCATTTCAAGCTGAACAATGCATTAGGTCCTAAGTAACATTGAGAGATTCTCTTCGTCGACTTTCTCTTTGGTTAATAGCTTGTCTATAAAACGATTTGCTGATGTTTTCGACGTATTGGATTCTTAATCACACTTTATACTACCGTACTGTATGTTGAAAATACTTGAATATGCCTTTACATAGCCGTAGGAACGCAAAGAGAAAGTCGACAAAGAGAGTCTCTCAATGTTACTTAGGACCTAATGCATTGTTTTGCTTGATTTGCGCTGTTGCACTTTGTAGAACATATGTTGATTTTCCCATACCAGCATCACCAAGAACCACCTATCGATGTAAAACCAACGTATATTCCTCAAGAAACTCGTTCTGGACCAAACAACGTATTCTTTGATTACAGAAATTTCTTGAATAGCGCGGTAGAATGCGATATTCCGAGACATGTCCGCGTAAATAACATACGTAGTGTATCAAATTTGATATAACTTTGTTTGTTTCGTAATCCTCACCATCTGAACGGCTTCAGTCCTTGTCAAAGGGGTCCAGTAGATCAAAGCCTTTTGATTGGTGACTAAAAGTTAAGAGTTTTACCACAACGTAGCGCTAGCGTGCAAGTAAATTTCTTAAAAATGCTTTATCTTAAGATCCTTACCAAATGGATGGTTTCAGTATTCTATAAAGATGTTCGGCAAGTTAAGGGTTCATAAGTTCAGAATTGTCTCAATAGGTGGCGCTGTTCATTAAAGAAAACTGACTGTTCATTAAAGAAAATGTTTCTTAAGAAAAATATGTATTTTCGAACATATTAATATGTTTGCTTCCCATACATGAAAATCAACATGCATATGACCTAGTTCACAAAAGTTTGAATATTTACTTCGTATTTCTGAAGAACGCTCGGAATCTTCTTTTGATACCTTCCATTAGATTCTGCACAACTTTCTCCGTAGTTGGTCGTAGTTGTGCAGCAGAGTAAATTTTCTTGAATTAGTCAACAAAGATTAATTCACTTCCGTCTATCCGCGCCGCTTAATTATTGCCCAGTATCTTTCGATAGGACGCAGTTCAGAGCATTTTGGTTGATTTTCACATTTTTCGACAAAATCGCCACACAAAAACCTTTTTTCCAAATGTTTCGGTTCGGATATATCGCACATTATTAGGCACATCTGCCCTCTTCCCAGCGTTGAAAAATTGCGGCCCAGTAATTGTCC
This sequence comes from Aedes japonicus, assembly GCA_034211315.2. Classification (NCBI taxonomy): domain Eukaryota; kingdom Metazoa; phylum Arthropoda; class Insecta; order Diptera; family Culicidae; genus Aedes; species Aedes japonicus. The sequence continues at coordinate 23,251 of JASCZW010006461.1, read as the reverse complement.
TGGTATCCAATGTCACGTACGTCTCGTCCTCCCCCAAAATGCACCGGTTAGACTTTTGGAGGAGAACGTCATACAAGTTCAATGACCGTATTTTCGAAGAAGTTTTCCGTGAATCCGCCCTTTTGGGTGCTATTTGCTCCTTGTAGGTTCTGATATTGTTACGCTGATATTCTTCACAGTTCCGAGGCTAATGTGCTAATGTGCTAATTTGCGTCCGGATTTCGGTAAATGTTCAATAGAACACGTTTCTCCAAACTTTTTAACTATCTTAAACACTGCAGATTTAGTGCACTTCACGGTTTTGCTAATTCCCGAAACGACTACTTTTCCGAAAACCATTTGTTCAGAATTATTCTGCGAGTTGATGAGATGATCCAACCCATCGTTCGAACTTTATATTAGATTTTCCAGGTGTGTGGCCAATGTTTTAAAAAACTGAGAGAAAATTCACAAGTTTTCGTTAAGTTTTAACCATAAACCAGTGATAAACAGGTGTCCACATTCTTTAATGAACAGTCCTTAGTACGTAAGTAAATCTCCCGAATATGCTATATGCTGGGACCCTGGCCATATAGGTCATTCCTGTCTTGGATATAGTTGTTCAGCGGCCATGGCCGTTTAATTGGTGATTAATAGTTTAGAATATTCTCGCTACGCGGCGCTAGTTCACAAGTGAGTTTCTTGAACATAATGTTCTTTTTGATCCCGTCCATATGGAAGGTTCCTATCTTCAACTAAATTGTTCAACAGTTCAGCCCCGTTAGTTTTGAGGAAAGAAGTTCCGAATTTTTTCACTACGCGACGCATTGACCTACTGTACAACTGAGCAAATGGACAGTCAGACAGCCTTGACCTACTGAACATCCTTGAGGACGGAAGCCTTGTATTTGAGACGGATCCATATTCTAAAAATAGGCAAGACTAACGCCGCATGGCGAGCAGATTAGCGGCTGATAGTCACCAATGAAAAGTTCTAAACCTAATGGACAACTTAATCAAAGACATAAACCTTTTTAAAGGTCAAAATGCCAAGTTACAGCTTGGTAAGGAAACTCAATTGCATACCTGCGCTACGTAGCGGAAATATTGTGAACTGCTGGTCATCAATGAAGAGGTCTTGTTCGACTGAAATACCTATCTGAAGACAGCATCTTTCAAAATGGTCAGGATCCCCAGGTATGGCACCATCAGGAAATACATTGGCACACTAGAGCCACGAAGTGAGAAAATGTTGAACTGCTAGTCACCATTCAGAAGGTTTTGACCCACTAAACAACAATTTCGAAGACAGAAACATTCTATCTGGTCAGGGTTCCTGAAAATAATTAGCACACTAGCGCCACGTAGTGAGAATCCTAAACTGTTCGCCAATGAAAAGGCCTTGACCTACTAAATAACTTTACTGTAACAGTAACATTGTATATGATACGTATTACGAGATATTCCGGGAAGCAATGTAGTTATAACGCCGGGGTGCTCGTGTTACAAAAGCCCGACTGCTGAAAGGCTAAACCTTCAGCTATTCGCAATTCCGAAGAACGAAATTTCCCCATTCCAGCACGCGCTCACTCAACTAAACCTTCCCAAAACCCGGCAGTCTGGATCCCACGGCAATCTGGAACTATTTTCGAGACGAGCCCTCCTCCCTCTTCTTCTGTTGCTGCTGCTGCTGCTAATCAATATGAGTGATTGCATCTCCTCCCAACCCTTAAAGGTTGCGCTGTTGTGTGCCACGGAGTGAGCGATAGATTTATGGGTCTGCTCGGTACCGGAGTGTGGCGCAAAAATATGCTCACCTCCCGAACGCCCCGAGCTGGCGCTTAAACCACAAGTACACATGTACATATGTATGCTGGTTGCAAAAATCCGAAACCTAGATCCCAGTGCCGCTCGCGCTTTGGCAAGTCACCGTGCCCTGGTAGCCAGCTAGTCACAGGTTCCCATAGAGTCTTCTTCCCAGGTAGAAGAAAAGCTGGAACAAGGTCCAACACAGCATTTATTGGTTGTGCCAATTCAATCAATCAAAACCGATGGCGACGACGACGACGACGACTGACCTCACGGATCGACCACCACCCATCCATCCATCCGTCTATCCATTCGGAGCAACCATCCATCCATTCGTCAATGTGCGCGCGTCAGAGCATCGTCGAAGCACACCTTGAATGCCAAAATGCAAATTTCAAACAAAACTGAAGCACATACCCCATTAATTGCGTACACTTATTCACAAGTAGTAGGCTTTGGTGCTTTCTCTCTGGATCACTCCCTATCTCTCTTTTCCTCCGCGTTTTCATGGACTACTTGATCATCGCGTAGTTGGCCTAGACCCGGGCGAGAGACCCATGTAGGTATTTATGTTCCTACACACACCGTTCGGGGACGTGGTGCTGGATTGAGTGTCACTTTTGCACCAGTTCACACGGTGGGTGTAGTTTGTCATGTTTTATCGTTTTCTTCTTGATGCAGTTGTGTGTGATTTATTGGTCTTGCTCGGATCAATCAAATTGATTTCGGTCGATTTCGGTGCGGCTGTTGATGTGAGAAAATGACCCGATGCAGATTTCTGCATAATTGCATGTTCTAGCCGAGGGGATGTGGTCGGAATTAATTACACAATGAGGAGCTGGGAAGTGATGCATTGGGTTGATTCGCAATGATTGACAAGTTCTGTGTGTGTGCTAATGTCAGGGTTAGGATTTAAGTTTGAGAATTAAGTGTGTGGGAGCCTTGAACGGGGATTGCCGCAAAGTGACACGATTTCTTGGTATTATTCGTAAATGATCGTTTTGCTCACCGAGTGTCATATTCTGAATGTATCATGTACAATGGAAGGCTTCTTTTTAATGAATCATTTTTTTTTAAAGAATCAGCGTTTTAAAGAAATTGTAAAAGTATGAAGTTAAAAAAAAAGATGGATTACAAGACGCTCGTCGAATCAACGGAAGAGTGTTGATGTTCCGGTCCGGTCGATTGGTAATGCACGCGAGTAGCTTCACTATACAGATGGTGAGCGAGATGTGATGCAAGGCATCCGGTCCTGTATCAAAGCAGATTCTGTTCAGTAGATCTAAGAGCGTCATTTCCACAGCTGGAGAAAAACGTTGAAGCAGTGGGTACCCAACCGTATCGGGACCTGTCAAGACACATCGTCCTTTGGCAAAAGCCAAGGGTCTGGATTGGACTTCGGTAATCTCCGTGGGGATCGTCGTCGAATTGTCACTTTTACTTCTTGTCACTACTGTTTATCCTACAAGGCCACTGGTCCAAGGTATTGACGTGGCTGGATAGCTCAGTGGTTATCCATTCTGCTTACTGAGCAGATGGTCTGGAGTTCAATCTCAGGCCCTTCCCCTTCCTTGTCATTTGTCACTTGCATCTTTCTATCACCACTAGATTTAAAATAAAAAGCAGTCTGCTGCGCTTTCATTGATCGCATCACTAACCATAGTGAATCCATGATCTTAAAAAATAACCTGCCTCACTAACACAAAACTATCCTTCCCTTGACAATTGTAGAGACACAGAGGTAAACACGGTCTCTAACCAACGATTTTCAAACTAATCATCCTTCCCCCCTTCTCAAATACCGTGAGGGCGTGGCCGGCGCCGGTACTGATCTATAAATATGTGTATAAATAGAATGAATTAGTGAGCTTGCACATTGAAGATGTTACGCTAACTCCCAAGCTCCATCTATGTGGTTCTCTGTGAAATTACACTAATTCTGGTCAGTAACGGAGTAGCAACTACGCTACGCACGATCAAGGCCGCTGGTCCAAGGTATAGATTAATTCCGTACTGTGCTGGTACGACTATCACGGTATGGACACCGTTATGAGGAAGTGGTCGCTGCTGAAGTTGTCTAGCAAGGTTCACCAAGGCAATCTAGGAGCAAGACTCTCGGAACAGAATGTTACATCGATTGGCGAGGTATGTCCAGTAGCTGAGTCCATGCGAGTAGGAGAGCCGTTGGTGAGGATGACAAACTGCTTATCAAAAGTCGTTTTGGCGATGAATTGGTCCAGTGCGTCCGATTTTGACCAACCCCCTCGCGGGACGGTGCGCTTTGAAATCTCCCAAAAACATAACCATCAAGCTCGTCGAGTAATTTGTTCATCGAAGACTAACAATGAGTCGCACTCTAAGTCCACGCACGTGAACAGCAAAGCAGCCTGCAGAGTCACGATCTATGGCGGATCGTGTTATGGATGACGATGCGCTTTGTGTTGACGGTCTTCGGTTCGTCGATGTGGCTGTAAGAGAGAAGGGTATCGCAGTAGCCTCTGCCGATGGGTGTTGTAGATTCGTCGTATTCTACGCTGTTGGTTCCGATGATTTCGTCAGGCGGCCAGGGCAAAAAAGGACTACGCTCCCTGCCGTTTATCACAAAATTTTCCGTGGCTTGGTCATATCGACTAATTTCACCATCGACGGGTTGGGGTAAGACGTCCCGGATGGTTCCTTCAACTTGCTGCACTTGCGTCAGAAGGGGTACTCCCCTCTCCCGAACCGATCAGTCTTATTGTCCATGTTCATGCGTAGGTCGTCATCATTGTTCAAACATCGTTGAGGAGTGTGATTATCGAAGTCACTGGCTTTGAGATGTCTCGATATCTCAGACTATTCGTCGGTGCACTCCATTTAAGTGAAGTCTGAGGTGTTGTGGTGCTAGTTCTCTTCGTTGAGGGCTTGTGCCTGATGATATGGCTGGTTTGTCATAATTGTATTCGGCAAATGACCGCGTTTTGATTCCTGCTATCTGTTGTGATTTCGTAATAAGTGTGTTGATCCCTTTTGTTGGGTGTTTTTTCTTTGTTAGAACCTTGCAGCTTATTTATGAGATTGATTTATGAGATTGATCTTCATTCTTCATCTTCATTCAGATGTTCATCAAAGTACTAATTCCAGCTTTCGATCACCTCACATTCGGTTGCAGAATACTTCCATCCTTATCCCGACGGTGCAGCTGTTCTAGCTCTTCACTCTACTCATCCTCCTGGAAGAGTTCGCCACGGCTTTTGTCTGTATCTACATAATTTTTTAATTGATTTTTTTTATCGTAACTCCTGTGCCTGCGTATGATGTGTAGTAGTGGATCTATGCGCGTGTGAATAGTTTCTTTGAAAAAGTAATTTTATGGATATTTTTGGTGTTGGAAAGGACTTGTTAGAAGAGTACACTAAGGTTTTTTAACACGTTTTTTTTTCGGCGATAACTCCAGAACGGAACCACTTATCGACCTAGTTCGAATCACGTTTTACGTTTTAGGCAAAAAGTAATATGTGGCAGTTTTTCAAAAAAATCCCAATTTTTGGTGTAAATACTCAAAATTTTGAAAACTGTATTTTAACCATTGCATGGAAAAATAACGAATACAAACAAAATCGAAGCAATATAAAATGCTTAAGCATGTGAATTTATCAACTCTATTTAGACTTTTTTTACACGATTCCATACTACGAACGAGTTTCCCAAAAGAAAATTGTTGCAGTTAAAATGGAAAACGTTCCCATGGTTTTCATTGAGAATATTGGCCATGCCCATTTGAAAGAGCAAGAAAATATCATTTTTTAACGATTCTGTGACTTAACGATTCTGTGACTTATTGACACCAGGTAACCTGGTCTATACCGTATTGAAGGGATGGAGGTATTGATCCTGTTCAAGACCTTTTCATTTTTATTTTATCTCGGATAGTTCGTCACTGTCGTATACTGAGACATCAGCACACTGATGTTTGAATCTACGTTTGTAGAAGGTTTAGCACAATTTTTAAAATATGTCAATGTAGGCTGTTAACGATTACTACGAGTTATATTGTTCCTGTTTGTACACACAATTCCACACATAGTCTAAAGCAGGTTGCGAAACATAAGATAATCATATTGTAGTGATGTAGAAGGAGATGTTCGCTCATCACCATGAGGCACGAAGAGTGAACATTAATGTTTTTGGCTAGAATGAAAGATTTGAAGAGAAAGTGTTGAAAGTTCCGTCAGTGTGCGGCAGGCTGGAAATAGAACAGATGTGTTTATTTATTTAAAATTGAGAGAAAGGGCATGTATCCAGTGGTACTCGAACCGTGGACGTCAATTTTTGCCTCACATCCCACTGCGGGGTAGGTTGTAGGACAGACCAAGTCCGCCACTGCAACAGGCAAACATTAACGCAAGGAAAGACGCTCATGTACCACTGTGGCTTGTATAGTTATTCTAGCGATCTATTGTGTGCACTCTGTTTATTGATGCGCATATGGGAGAGGAACTCTCTCCTTTTTTGGGTTTGTTTTGATTCGCAACGACTGAGATCACTCAAGTTAATGTATATAAGATAATCAATTTTCTTGTTATTAACTTATTAACTTGTGTGTGTGTGTGTGTGTGTGAGTGTGTGTGTGTGTGTGTGTGTGTGTTTATGTGTGTGTTAGAGAGAGACACAGAGCGACAGAGAGAGAGAGAGAGAGAGAGAGAGAGAGAGAGAGAGAGAGAGAGAGAGACCGTATGTCTGCGTGAGAGAGAGAAAAAGGGGGGAGAGGGAGAGAGAGAGATGAATGCAACGATCTGTTAATTTGTAGAGTTTGTACATAATTTGTTTGTTTAATCTAGATTAACTATGTTCCTAAGGGTAGGCTATGCGAAACCATCAGCATTTCAGCTGTAATACTTTTTAAGACGGGTCCATTTAATGTTATGGATAACGTAGAAAAGGGCCAATCGCTCCATTACACGATCCAAATTCTCTTTCGGGAAATGATAAACTTCCGGTTTCGTAGAATCTTATGTTACCTTATTCTGAGGATGCATAGTCTAAAGCATTCCGTCCGTGGCTTCGCAACGATTTGGAAGTGTACGCGTCTGTTCGTGGTCGTTTTCGATACTTAATATATTAGGTCAAGTGAGCGTGAATTGTGAATTATGTGCGAAATAGTAGATAGGCTACCATATCTCCAGTTGTTTGCTCTGTTGTTATTCGCAGCAATACATTCCGACAACCTTCTCCCCATCGGACGGAAGATCCACCAACTAGCCGAAAGCGGATAGATTCGTCCCCACAACTGTCCGAGGAGAATCGCGGATTCTCCACATGGACAGGGTACACGCGCCGGCTCGTCAACCGGCCGGAGTGTGGCGTCCAACGAGGGCGCCACGGAGTGATTTTTTCTGCCAGTTTTAAACCGAAGAGCCATGCGCTAATTTTCCGAGTTCCGTGTTCCGGACTCGTAATCGGAATCTTGCCAATTATGCGCGCATAGAAAGTTATGAAATAGAACGGGAAACGTTAATACTAGGAGCGCAAACTCGTTTGGAGCTGAGTTGCAGATTTTCCGTGACGTAAGAATAATACAGAGCACATGAGCACATGAGAAGGGCTAATTGATATGTTAATTGATTGAAATGTTAGACTCAGTTTGACTCACTTTCGTTATTGGTGGAGTCACTCAAATTTGAGCAAATGTGACTGGTACTCAAATCAGATGGATGTTTTTGATTTGTCGACTTGTCAATTTCAGTCACAGAGGTTCAACAATCAAAGGGTACAAACAGGGTTGTGTAAAAAAACTGGAAAAAACTGGAAAAAACTATACAAAAATTATAAAAACTGGACAACTTTGAAGATTTAACTGTTTGACTGGATCCAGTGAAAAAAATAATGGAAGAATCCAGTTTAAACTGGAGAATTGGCATCCCTGCTCTCGATCACTTGGTACATTTTTATCTCTAACGTAGTGTAAGTGGCCCTCCAGGAATGGGATCAAAAGTCGGTTTTCAAAGATATATAGGCTAAAGGATGAATCATAAACCAGAATTTCAGAAACCTAACTCGCAATGTTTAATTTAACGGATCGTTAGTTTCTAACATGGTTTTTCTTTCTGTGTAGAAGCATTACATAGACAAAACATGTATCTTCAAACTCCGTATCCTGTCAGTTTGAACTTGTTTTTCTATTGCATAACCTTGAATTAACTTTTTGTGTAAATGTAGCACTGAGAGTAAATCAAACATTCCCCATTCTTGACTGAGAAGGTGTTCAAACATCTATCAGAACACACTGCTTACCCAAGAAATACACATGTTGTGTTTTAGTTGGCTGGATAATTCTCATGTTTGGTTGAAATTTCTGTTTCATATGATTCCCGCTTTTCCAGTGAGGGGATAAGTCTGTAGACTCACCATAGGCGAGAAAATCTGCCTCCAGAAACTCCCACTTGCCAAACTTGGTTCCATTTGCTTGATTAGTTCTCGAGTTATGCACAAATTTGTGTTTCATTTTGATGAGAGCCCCCTCTTCCAAACGGAACCTTCGTCCGCAGTCACGAACAGGGCTGACAAATATCATTTTCGATGAAAAATGACCTACGATTTTCACCGAAATAAGTCTGAAAGATTCACCGGGCGAGAAAACGATGATGGAGACTTTCTTCAAATTCTTATCGATTTTTTCGTCATGACAACACATGACAGTGTTTTGGTCATCGCTCCTACATTTATAGGTGTAATTGTGAGATTTATCACAAAACTTCAAAAACAATTTCCACTTTGTCGATAACATATTATTACTTGGCTAATTTTATGTAAACTAGTTAGATATTTCTGAAAGAAAATTGTATGGGAAAAAATCTCAGGACCGAATGATGGTGTGAGAATGACAAGAAAGCTCATGATAGTTCGTTTCTTCTCGTGACAGTGAGAAGGCCTCTTTTGTCATTGTCTCATGATGGCCGTGAGATTTACCAGCTCTGGTCACAAACCCTCATAGGAACCTTCTCCGGCCCTGTAAAAACACTGTACACAAATTTTCATTATAGCAGGGATTGTTCTCAAGTTTGGTTCACGCACCAATCATCTTCGACTATGTGCTTTCCGGGCAATCGCTCACTCGCGTTCAACACATCAAAGATCTCGGGATTATTATGGATAATGAACTGACATTCAGATTTCACTACAACGACAGAGCTAATCGTCAGTTGGGCTTTATTTTTAAAATTGCTGACGAGTTTCGCGATCCACTCTGCTTCAGGTTACTTTATTGCTCACTTGTACGTTCCATACTGGAATCATGTGCTATTGTATGGTGCCCTTTACAGGCCATATGGATTGCCAGAATGGAAGCAGTTCAACGAAAGTTCGTAAGATACGCTCTTCGCTTTCTCAGGTGACCTGATCCTACGAACCTGCCTCTGTATGAAGAGCGTTGCCGTCTGCCTGCCTAATATCGAACCACTTGAGGTGAGACGAAACCCTAGCAAAGTAAAATAACAAACTGACATCAAATAAGTAACAAGTTTAGTTATCTCAGATATCATTTTCAACTCATCTGATATCATATAACGAATTAAGTTATCAACAGCGACAAATTTTGTTATCATCTGTTATCAATTTTTGTAGACGATTTTTGACGAACGTTACTGAATTCTACCAGCATGCTGACGAATGCTGAATATTATCTGCATGTGATGGATATGAAATTGTTATTATTAGTGTATGAATTTGATATCATGTTGATAACATAATTTGAAATTATCTCAAGAAATTTGTTCATATCACAAAATTTGTTATCAAAATGATACTAAAACGAGTTAATATTGTGATATCCAACGAATATTAATTTGTTATCATTTTTGTTATTTTGGCTGTTTATTCAGCCTAAATGATAACATATTCAGTGATCAAACACTGATAATATGATATTAAAACTTGTTATCAATTTGGTATAAACCTTCACTCGGGAAGGCCGCTCAGGCTTAAAACGATTGCTGGGAAGCTGCTCAGGGGTGAAATTGACTGTCCGGCACTGCTGTTACAGTTAAATTTGTACGCTCCCGAGAGACCCCTTCGTCAACGTGTATTTTTGCATCTTCAGCCACAGAACAACAACTATGCACTCCACAAACCAATTCGAGTAATCAGCCAGCGTTTTAACAAGCTCTTCAAATGTGTTCGACTTCAACTTATCTGCTGACGAGTTTCGACATCGGCTACTTGACTCTTTCCGTACTTCTGTCCGTAACCAAGTAGTTTAAGTTTTTTATTCATTTAGACATTTGTTGTCAGTTGAATTATTGTGATAATTGAAAAATAAATAAAATAAAAAAATCCTCTTTTATTTGTAAGAGACCCGATTTGTAGGGGAGGGCCTTTACCAGATAGAGGAAGGATCTCGAACCACCGTAGAAATATTTATTGCCTTGAAATGCTCACATGCCAAATTTGGTCCCATTTGCTTTATAGGTCCTCGAGTTATGCAGAAATTTCAGTTTCATTTGTATGAAACCCTCCTCTTCCCTTCTTGAGAGGGAAGGGTTCTCAAACCACCATATAAAAATGGCTTGCCTCTAAAAAACTCCCACATGCAAAATTTGGTTTCCTCTGCTTCTCGAGTAATTCAGAAATTTTTATTTTATTTGTATGGGAGAACCCCCTTCCAGAGAGGTCTCTTATAATAATAACCTTACTATAAAAACCTTTCCCGGCCTCACAACTCCTGCCTTCAAAATTTCTCGCCGACCAGTTTAGTAGTTTTCGAGTCTACTCAGACAGAAGTTCATTTTTATATTAATAGATGTTATGGGAAAGATCTAAGCTTTTAAGAAAAAATATAAGAACGAGAAAGCTCTTTGATAACGAGACCATGAAAACCATGAAAACAAATGTTTTCCAAATGAACATGGCAATTAAGGTATATTTTAATATTTTTTAAAGGTAATGGTTATTAGGCCTAGGGGTTCAAAAGTTATGAATTTTTGAAAAAATGCAATGAAGCAAAAATGCAACAAAGACGCCTTTTTGCTAAAAGTAAATTTTTGGACCACCCTAACGCAGAAATGGTCATCCTAATGACAAAAAAAAATAGGTCTCATATTTTTTGATAAAGAACAAAAGTACAACAAAAGTAACAAAAGTTTTTATGAAATTCTGACCGATCGTACATCTTTTCCGTATGAAATTTATATATAAACTTCTTTGTAAGAAGGTTACAACCGCGGTAATCTAGTACAAAATTTGTGTTTTTTCCAATTTTACGTGTTTGCGCAAGTTTGCGCACGTCTTCATACATTTTATATGGGAGTAAAAAACCATGAAAGATGGTAGAGAACACAATTTTCCTCCAATCTTCATAAAATATTAGAAAAACAAATCTCAAATAGTTTATAAAATTGCAAACTATATTTATTGTAAAACAAGTAAGTTGATTTTTCGATATTTTTCCGCGTAAGAATCACTGTGCGACGTCCAACTTCAACGCTTCGAGGTGAAGGTACGCACAAACCATCGAACGTAGTTGCTAGACTGTTTGCGACATGGCTGCTACAACTCAACTGATAACGTTGTCAAATTGTTCTGCACACAACAGGGTTGCTACGATTGACGATGGATTCACCCTCAGGTGGCAGGATAATCGCATGAAAAATTGATAAAAATCAGTCCTCTAATTTATACATTGCTAGTCTAATGTTATAACCGTGGCATCTAGTCAACCAATAAAAAGCATAATTTCACTAATTGTGCAATTAGGCCTTCTAGTGGTTGACTAGATGCCACGCTATAGAAAGCTGAAAAAACGCTCAATATAAGAATAATCGTTAAGATCTGTGTGCTCAGTTGGTAAATTCCTCAGAGATATAAACTTACTTTACTTTAAATCCTGCTGCAGACTAACATCCAGTAGAATCTGTGCTTAACTCAAACCGAAAAAAGCAGAAAATGAGTACCGATTGGAAATCTCGACAAGCTTGAATGCCCAATTAAACGCAAAACCAATTAACAAAAACGTCGCCAATCGCTGCCGGAAGCCGACGACCGCCTGTCTCAAGTGGATCTTCTCCGAAATTAAAATTCTGCCGAATCAGATTCCCTGAATTTGGCCACTTTCATCGGAATTATTTGGCAAGGAGAGAAACTTTTTAGTGCAAATAAAAGAAATTCATGTCCATCCATCCATCCAAGCAAACAAGCAAGGGTTGTCAAAGCAAAGCAACCGACATTGCACATGGACACACGCGAGCACTGCTCAAACACCCCCCCCCCCTCCCCCCTCGCACTCATAAGTGTCTCAAAGGCCAAACGATGCGGGATGCGTCGCGCCGCCGGTGCTATTCAATCATTGGAATTATAGATGCGCGCGCGTACACACATTTAGTTTTCATAAATAAGAAAAGTGATCCATGTTTGCCTCCATGTGTATCGAGCCATTTGGCGAAGAAAGAAAGAAGAAAACAAACCTTCTCAGAACGCGAAAGCGGTGAGGCTGAGTGCAAAATCTCCATCATGCTTCAACCGCAAAAGTGACTAACTGAATTTGTCAAAGCAAGCATTCGTCGTCGTCGTCGTCTTCGTCGTCGCCACCGCCAAGGCCTTCTATGATTCCATAGAAGAGCCACGACGAGAAGGGAAAAGAAAACGGAGGATGTAAATTGGCCCATTCTTTTTCAGAGCTAATTTATTTATTATGATGAAGTTGAAGCAGTTTGCACTACATATGCGTCACAGGATGGTAATTGTCATGAAAGATAATCGACGGGAAGATGGATTTGTAGCGGTATTTTATAATCATACCCATTCACGCTCCATCTAAATTGATTAACACAAGTTCAAGGTTGCGTCCCTTATCTAGCCGGTAGCAGTTGTCGGTTTGAAATGATTTAAATTCCCGTCCAGAGAACGTGAGCACAGAAAAAATCGATGCAATTCATTAAATCCCACATGTTCCTCGACCTGGCATTGCTCTACGACCAAACGGCAGAATCCCCTCGCACGTTGCAAATGAGTTACAAAGTGATTGCAGAAGCGCGCATCCGCCTCTTAGACTCATAAACAACTGAAGGTATGAATGGCCGGAGGGGCGGCAGAGTTGGAACCGTAAATTAATCCCTACGACAGATGATACTCGTGTGTCACCTCTCTATATCGTCTCGAGCGCGTTTGAAGCGACCGTTTCGAATCCGTTTATTGCTCATACAGGAAAATTACTCACTGATGAGGCAGGCAGAATGGCAAATCATTGAACGGAAAGGATGCGATGCTTCCCCTTTAATTAATTAAAGGATTGAATTTCCAACACCCCTTCCCCCCAGTTAATGGGTGGCAATCAAAATCCGAGCTATTTAGTAGACCCCATTTAAATCAGTGTCAGCATTAAATCAGAATTAAAACTTCCTCTATTAGCACATTTCTGACGCTGGAAGGATCCGCCATCCGACCGAGCCACAGTAAGCCTCTTTTTCCGCCTGACTTGAGCCCGGGCTGGATCGAAGTGTGCCACGGGTGAGATATGCTTCTTATGTCGGAGAAGGAAAACGAACGCATGGCTTGCTCATTTGCCCACCGAATTCGATTTGGGTGAGGGTAATTTATGGTCGGCAAGATTGATTATAGGCTGCTCTGAGATAAACCAAAAAAAAAATCGCTCTTTCAAGGTCACTCCCCGAAAGGGAATTACTCATTGGCCGTGGCGAGACGGGAGCAGTTCTTGGAAATCGAAGACGAAGAAGGATCTGATTGTGCAATTTCACGGGTGACTCAACTTTTCCTGGTACGGACCAACCGCATTCGCTCGCAGATACATATTTCCAAGCGTTCAGCCCAATTTACGCGACGGCCGTCTGGAAAACCCACCGGGAGTGTTCCTGGGATGATGCGTACAAATAGGGTTTTTTCCCCCCCGTTCTCGCTGAAGGAGTAATCAAGATGGGACGTTCCCCATGGTGGTTGTTGCTTCCTTGCAACAAAGTAACTCATTTCTCAGAAAAGTATAATGATTTTAAAAATCGTGGCATCACGTACAGACTTCGATATCAATTTGCTTCGTCAGCTGCCTGTGCGGGTTACTGACTTCGGACTTAATCCCGAAAAAAAAACTTCCTTAATTCTCGCCAGCATGACAATCCTATTATTCTAACGGTTAGAAAATAAATTTGCAATCGTAACGACTTACGCCAATCGATTCCCTTCGCCGTGAATCGTGAGTCCGATTTCGTCATCCAGCGGAACAGTTAGTTAAACGACCCAAAATCGATCGCTTTCGAAGTCGGACCAAAATAATCGAAAATCTTAACTCGGGCAAATTGCGCCTGCTGCGTCCCCGATGAATGGCAACCCGGCGAAAGAATGCCAAACCATTCATTCAATCACTTCTGCTGGCCAATTCGGTTAGTTTAAATTACCAGTCGAGTGCTTACACACGAAACCATGCAAAATAGATGCGAGGTAACAGAGAAATAGCCAAACATTTTATTGTTGTCAAGCGACGAACCTTTCCTGCAGCCTCGCCTACTGTGGCTGCCTCCGTCTCCTGGCGAGATAATGGTCGATCGCACTCGCGCAACTCGCTACATGAGGGAAAACTAGGCAGGAATGTAAACGAGGAAATGTGCTTGTGCAGATTTGAGGAGAGCGAGACCTGTGACTGACTTTGCTGCTGCTCTTCTTGAGAGACATAAACGCGGAGAATAATGTCTTGACCGTTTTATGACTGACCATCAGCAATTCGCGGCGACGTGAGCTGCCGTGCGCTTGTTCGCCGTCGTCGTCGTTGTCTTCTTCTTCTTTCTCCCCTGACTAACCCCCGTTGTTGCTTTTTACACTATGATCGACTTGAGAAATGCACGCATTGAAAGAGACCGGGAAGATCCACTGGGGGGGGGGACTCGCGGGCTGGTCCCCGGCTGGGGATGGAACTGGGGAACTTGTGTGTAGCCACGAAAAGTAGAGCGTATTAGAAAAGCAATAACAGTCCGTCCGTACATGCATAACAATGGCGTGCAGAGTGCTGCTGCTGTTGTTGTTGGTTGTTGTGGGAAGACGACAGAGGAAGGGAGATTTGTAGTTTCGCGAACTTGACAGACACTATATTGGGTGGAAGATGCGAGTGCTCGGTCGGTAGGTAAATGGATTGGACGAGGATCATCGCTGGCGAACGACGTCAAACAGTGGGATGGAGCCTTGATGTCGGGGTTTGTGTGCCCGGCTATATGTCAAAGTGGTTACCTTGGAGAAGCAAGCCTACTGCGGTGATCTTCAGGCAGATTATAGCTGAGTTGATGGGAAAATATTCTCCCTGGAGTTGGAGGTTGGTACTTCGGGATAGTTCAAATTTTGCAGGGCAGAACAGAACGACAAAAGGGACCAAAAAATGTTGGCAAGCCAAAAGTTACGTGGTTTTTATTTTGTTTTGTGTCTTTAGGTGCGAATTACATTCTTAAGAGTTTCAGCTGTCGTGGTTCCGGTGTTTATAATTCAAAATTCATGTTGGGGTTTTTACAAAAAGGAGCTTCTTGTCTTTTTCAAAGCTTCAAAGATTCACTCCGCACAATTCAGCACAGAATTCTTGAACTTGCAGGAAAATCACATCACTTTATAACTTAGGTTCCCAGTGGAATCTGCTATTGACGAATTTCATTCCAACTCGTCTTCTTGATTGGCGGCACCCTCTCAGAATTCAATGAAAATTTGTGGGTGGGTAGACTATGTCTTTTCAGGTGGGTAGACTATGTCTTTTCAATCGTTTGTTACACGCTAAAAAAATATATTTTAATTTTTAAAGTCGATTTGTAAACAAATAGCTATCTTAGAATTGGACTTTTTTTTTAATAAAGACATTATAATTGTCTAAAAGTTCGCCATACATTGCAAGATGGGCACTTTAAAAGAACAAAACGTTTTTCTAACATCAAATTTTTCATGTCAACATAACCTAAAAGAAAAAGACTTACAAAAATGTAATGTTTAGGTGACTTTTAAAGTAATGTCTTAGGTCTAATAAAACAAATTGTGAAAATTGAAAAATCGATTCATTGAAAAAAATATTTTAAAATTTAAAGCCTATTTGCAAAATATGACTTTGATAGAATTAGACGATTTTTTTTTTTTAATATAGGCAATATAATTGTCCAAAAGTTCGCCATAACTTGCGAGATGGGTACTTTTAAGGAAGAACAGTTTTACCGTGTATCGCGAAAACTCGTCTTATAATTTGGCCCTTAAACCTCACAGAAGCCAATTAAATTCAATTATAATGAAAATTTGGATTCCTTAAGGGTCTTTGAATGTTTGAAAAATCAAGGTTACTATTTGGAAAGGGCTTATTTATAAATTGTTAATTTTTTAAACTTTAGTGACAATACAATTAAATCAGATGGTTGATCCTGTTTATTACCAAACCATTGAAGTATATTACAAGAAGGACAATTTGTTTGTGTCAGTTTTTTATATCAAAATTGCTAGATTTCATTAAACAAAATTCAAAATATTGCTCAAAAATGATTTTCATGTCAGATGGAGCAGCGGCCCGTTATGGGAACAAAAAGAACTTTACCAGCGTGTGCAATTTCAAGTCCATGTATGGACAGTATTTCGAAAATTCATATAACATCATATTTGAACCGTCTTTAAATGGATATGCATCAAGTCTTATCAAATAAGAACTTTCTAATTTGATAAGCTTGGTGCAAATGCATTTAAAGACGATTCAAATATGACGGCTATTCTTTAAGATTTATCAGTCCCCCTCTATTAAAATTTTTCCCATACCTTTTACACATTCTGTAACAAATCTTGACCTTTCTTCCGACCACTCTGACAATCTTATCTTATTTTGCAAACGCTGTAATCTCGATATTTGTGTTTGATTAGCCAAAAACAAAATGGAAGGGCAAAATTCAATGTAAGAGATGATAGATTTGTACAATTGTATTTTACTTGCAATAGTCAAATCGTTTTCAATCGGCAGAGAATACCGTACTTCTTGGCTATTTTCTTGTGTGAGAATGTCAAATTTTAATCTATCATCAATAATCACGCCAAGATATTTAATCTCACGAACGCGATCAATTGTCTCATCATCAATTTTAACAGAGACGACTTCGATAACTCGATTCCGCGGAAATTACCATGAATTTAGTTTTACTTTGGTTCAATTTCAACTGTTTGTACTTTAACCATCTACTTAGAGAACGTAAATCTGCATTCAAATGTGAAACGGCCTCCTCAAGGCTTTTAGCTGCAATGAACAACACGGTATCATCATCAAAAAGATTAATATTACAAAATCGCAAGACTCGTCGCATGTCATTAATATATAGAATGAATAAAATGGGCCCTAATACACTCCCTTGGGGTACGCCAGGGCTGTTCTTCACATGGCTCGAAACAGAATCATTAAAAGCTGTCCGTTGAGTTCCGTCAGACAAATAGCTTTCGAGCCATCTGTATGCAGCACCTGAAAATCTAAAGCGCTTGATTGTATCTAACAACAAGGGCCGAGAAATCGTTTCAAAAGCGCGTTTCAGACCCAAAAAAACAGCAACAATCGTATCTTTACGCTCTACATTTTCTTTCCATTTTGCTAACATTAAATTTAACGCTGTTTCACAAGAATGACCTACGCGATATCCCGATTGTTCCGGTGCAATCAAATTATTACTATTTAAATACGTTACAGCTGGCCTTTAACAACAAGTTCCAATTTTTTTTTTTTTTCTAAAGTGTGCAACATGTTAATAGGACGAAACTATTCGGCTATAATCGTTCCAGCGACTTTTTGAATGGGAATAACTAAAGATTCTTTCCAAACTTATGGCACGTGCCCAGTTTGCAGCGATTCATTAATTAGGTCCAGCAGGTTGTTTCCGATGACATTAAAGCAATCCTGTACTACTCTTGCAATTACGTTATCCACTGTTCAAAGAAAAGCAAATAGATTTCCTCTAACGTTATTGAGTGAAAACTTTCAAAACTACAGTTAATATTAATCGGCTGTTTTATTTCGTCTGGCTCATCTACTATGTCAATGGATTGATTGATTGACCAAATACTATCGACGAAATAAGCATTGAATCTACATGCAATGATGTCTTATGACTGTTCTAATGTGCTATTGAAGGTTATGGATCGCGGTTTGCAAATACTAGGTTTTATCAAAGATTTCAAAAATTTCCTTAACTCTTTGCTGTTGTTTTGATGAAAATCAATTTTCCTCTGAATATATTCACAACGAGTTTGTTTTACGCGTTTTGTTACGCGCGACTTTGTATTCAAAAAGATATTTCTATTAGTTATACGCCATTTCTTGTACAGCTTGTCTTTTTTACGTTTAAGACGCAAAAGATGCAAATTGTACCAGCTGTTCGAGTTCTTTACTAAAACAAATTTATTTTCGACTAGTTTATTGGTACATGTTTTTAGAACGTCTGTTTTTAGAAACAGCTGATTTCTGATCTAGAGAACCAATATTTGTTTGAAAATCCACACTTCTTTCGACAAGTCTTGAAATAGCTTGTTTCGAATACTTTTTCCAACATTTCAATTTCACATAATCACTGTCACCACTATTATCTTCAACGTTAATAATAATGGCTTCACGATCAGTTACTTTCAAGTCAGATAGGAAACTGATTGTTAGGATTGGAAATAAATCCTCTGAACCGTTTACTAATTTCTCGAGTGTGCCACAAGGAAGCAACCCGGAGCCTCTACTGTTTTCCATTTTCATCAATGAGCTCTCTTCAGTGCTGCCACCAGTTTGCCCATTATTTTATGCTGACGACGTAAAAATTTATATGGTTGTGACAAATGTTCAAGACTGCCTTACACTACAACATTATGTGAATTGTTTTGCTGAATGGTGTTCTAGAAACATGCTTACACTAAGCGTTTACAAATGCAATGTCATCTCGTTCCACAGAAAACATGAGCCTATTGTTTTTTATTACAAAAAAAAAAACAACAAACCAGCTATGCCAAATCATGCACGAATATGGATTTCCGGAAAAACTGACGCGGTTGATCAAAGCAACGATGGATCGAGCGATGTGTGTCGTCCGAGTATCAAGGATGCTCTCGAGTCCCTTCGAATCTCGGAGAGGGTTACGGCAAGGTGATGGATTGTCTTGTTTGTTGTTTAACATTGCAACGGAGGGTGTGATTACGAGTGGCACGATCTTCAGGAAGTCTGTCCAACTGTTTGGCTTCGCCGACGACGTTGATATCGTAGCACGTAACTTTGAGACGATGGCGGAAACGTACATCAGACTTAAGGCTGAAGCTGGTAGGATTGGTCTTGTGATTAATGCGTCGAAAACAAAATACATGAAGGGAAGAGGCTCACGAGAAAACAATGTTAGCCTCCTAGCACGAGTTCAGATCGACGGTGATGAAATCGAGGTAGTAGACGAATTCGTGTATCTGGGCTCATTTGTGACCGCCGATAACGACACCAGCAGAGAAATACAAAGGCGCATTATGGCTGGCAATCGTGCCTACTTTGGACTCCGAAGGACGCTAAGATCGAACAAAGTTCGCCGAACCAATAAGTTGACCACCTGCAAGACATTAATTAGACCGGTAGTTCTCTATGGCCACGAAACATGGACATTGCTAGTGGAGGACCAACGCGCCCTTGGAGTTTTTGAATGGAAGTTGCTGCGTACCATCTACGGTGGAGTGCAGATGCAAGACGGAACGTGGAGGAGGCGAATGAACCACGAATTGCAGCAGTTGCTGGGAGATCCTCCCATCGTACACATCGTAAAAATCGGTCGACTACGATGGGCTGGGCATATCGTAAGAATGTCGGACGATAGCCCTGTGAAAATGGTTCTCGAAAACGAACCGACAGGTACAAGAAAAAGAGGCCCGCAACGAGCAAGGTGGATCGATCAAGTAGAAGGTGACCTGCGGACCCTCCGCAGACAGCGAGGCTGGCGAGTGACAGCCATGGACCGAATAGAATGGAAACAACTTCTGTGTACAGCAGAGGCCACGCCGGCCTTAGTCTGATTGGTAAGGTAAGTATTGTTTTTTATTACATCATCGACGGTCAGCCTTTAGAACATGTTCGTCAATTACGGGATTTGGGAGCTATCCTTGACCCAGCTCTTACATTCCGATCACACTACGACGATATTATCTCCAGATCAAACCAACAGCTGGAATTGATCTTCAAAATAGCAAATGAATGTCGTGACTCCCTATGCTTTCGATCCCTTTATTGTGCTCTTGTGCGGTCGATCCTGGAATCCAATGCAGTGGTTTGGTGTCCCTATCAATCGATCTGGATTGCTACGATTGAATCAATCCAACGGAAATTCGTCAGGTATGCTCTGCGGGACCTCCCATGGCAAAATCCGCTTAATTTACCGGCACTATGAGGACCGATGCAGATTGCTTGGCATAGAAACCTTGGAAAAAAGGAGAAGTACTGCGCAAACTGTTTTTGTAGCCAAAATTTGGAAAGTTTAAGAAATGACACTATTTATACAGAAGTAAGTGATCACTTGTTAGTAGTTTCATCATTTAAAATTAAAGGGCCTAAAACACGTACGGTACTCACCAAAAAGATCGTTGATAAAATGAAACTACATGAACTTTTCACATCCTTTTTAAATGACTACGCTTGTAGCGATGATGTAAATGATTCAATCAGCACTATAATAAGTACCTACAATAATTTATTGGTACTGTGCACAAAAACTAAGAGGGAGCAAGTTAAGATTAAAACAAAACACTGCCCTTGGCTCAACTACCACGTATGGCAATGGATAAAACTTAAACAAAAATATCTTAGAAAAGTAGACATGATCCTGCTAATGTCAATTTGAAAAATTTGTTAAAACATGTGTCTTAGAGAACAGATGACGCCAAAAAGAGGTGTAAAATTGACTATTACCAACATTTATTAGATAGTACTACCCATGCAACATTGTGGAAAAATCTTAATGAAATTATGGGACGCTCGAAGCCTGCGACTCGATTCGAACTTGTGAATAATGGATTAAAGATTTCTAATAAATCAGAAGTTTGTGAAATATTTAATAGTTTCTTTTCACAAATAGGAACCAATCTCGCTGATAAAATTCCGAAAGATAATGCAAATCCCTTGAACAACGTTCCTAGATTGGAACGCTCTATATTTCTGAAACCTGCCAATGTGAATGAGGTGACTGAAATTATAATGGGTCTGAACGAAAAAAAGCAGTGGCCCTGACAATTTCCCAGCTAGTGTCATAAAAAGCAACGCTACTAAGTTTTCAAATATTCTTGCTCACCTTTTCAATCTAATACTAGAACGAGGTACCTATCCTGAGTGCCTTAAAATTGCTAAGGTTACTCCCGTTTTCAAATCGGGTGACGCGTCTGATCCTTGTAATTTTCGACCAATTTCTACACTTTCCATATTCAGTAAAATTTTTGAAAAACTGTTGGTTAATAGATTGGTATATTTTATGAATCAACATCAAATTTTATACAAATTTCAATACGGCTTTAGGAAAGGATGTAGTACTTCTACAGCTATAGTTGAACTTGTTGAGTTCCTACTAAGTAAAATTGACAGTAAGAGCGTTGTTGGTGGCCTCTTTCTTGATTTTAAAAAAGAATTTGATACACTGAACCATAACATTCTTTTGCGAAAACTGGAATATTATGGAGTACGTGGTGTTGCAAATGATATTATTCGAAGTTACTTAGTAAATAGGCAACAGTATGTTGCCATCGAGGATTCACTGAGTTCATTTAGCACATTGAATATTGGTGTCCCTCAAGGCAGTAATATAGGACCTCTTCTATTCCTCATTTACATCAATGATATTGGAAACTTACCTTTAAAGGGAATACCTAGACTTTTCGCTGATGATTCAGCAATTTTCTATCCAGGCCAAAATCCTTCCTGCATTATTTCCGGCATGAATGATGATTTACGAGTTCTAATGAAGTTTTTAACAACATCTTATTGTCCTTAAATGTGGTAAAGACTAAATATATGTTGTTCCATTCTCCGCGGAAAAAAATTAGCTCTCATCTAAATCCATCTATTGGAGACATAATAATCGAAAAAGTGGCCGAGTTCAAGTACCTTGGCTTAGTATTGGATCCCACACTATCTTGGGAAGTCATATAGAGCTTATCCAAAGAAAAAATCATCTCTTTGTGGTGTAATGTTCCGTGTCAAACCGTTTATTCCCCGTAATGTACTTCTTAAATTTTATTTTGGATGCATACATTCACACCTACAATATCTGGTTATTGCTTGGGGCCATGCCTGCAAATCTAAACTGAAGAAGTTACAAGTCTTGCAAAATAGATGTTTGAAAATCAATTATTCATTACTTCGGCTATATTCTACCTTTCAACTCTATACCTTGCTCAGGCACAACGTTTTACCAATACGAGGCTTATGTGAATTACAGACCTGTTTATTTATCTATGATGTTATTAAAAATCCAAATATGCATCATAACCTAGTTCTACCTGCTATAAATCACGATCATAACACGCGATACGCAAATAATTTAACAAGATCTAGAGCATTCAGTAGCCTTGGACAAATGCGAATATCATACTATGGCCCTTCTGTGTATAACATAATTCCACATCAATTGAAATTGATCAACAATAGGACCTTATTTAAAATAAGATTAAAACAGTTTTTCAGATCCAAAATCAATGATTTCTTGATCTAAACCCGTATCAAGTGCCAGAAATATCCTGTAAATATTATTATAAGCATAATTAATCAATTTTGTTAATTCCTGGGATCCCTTAAAAGGAACTATGTTCCACTGGGTATCCCTTGTTGAGATAACTTTTGTTTCAATGGTCATCACTTGTTTCTCACACCATTCAAGTTTGTTTTGTTTTTGTTTACGTTTTTTTTTATTGTTTACGTTATATGTTTTATTTTTTTAAGTCTAGATGAGTCCACTACCAGGGAGCTCGTAACTAGAGCTTTTTGGTGTGCGGGAAGTGGTGGGCAAATTAAAAAAAAAAAAAAAATTCTTTTGGGTTATATGGACTCACCGAGGATCCTTGAGCAGCTGAATATATACGCCCCCAGAACGAACACTTCGCCAACGTGATTTCTTGATGCTTGAATCTTGCAATACTCTGTATGGTCAGCACGATCCCATTCGTTTTATGTCAGCTACGTTCAACCAGGTGTACTTGCTGTTTGACTTCAATGCATCTGTTGAAACATTTAAAGCGAAGACTTTCGGAAGTTTTGGCGGATGAATAACAGATTTCCGAAACTGTTCGACGAGGACTTGACGAGACCTGCCCTTTGTGCTAAAGATAATTACTTTTATTGCTAGACCACGAATTAGAATTTTCATGTTATTAATTTATTTTGTGTTATGTATATGTTTAAGTAGTTTTGTTTTCTCTATGTTTATGTCATTAGAAGATATGGGGTTTTTGCGCCTCGCTCACAGGCTTTTCCCCATCAATATTCAATATTCATTAAGACGGATAGTCA